>JACEFZ010000154.1:0-25000 GCA_014155875.1 Cepaea nemoralis | reverse complement strand
TCAAGTTTGAAGATTTTATATTTCTTTACACTGTCGCCAACTCTAAGAAGACATGGAACAACTTCAGCCATTATTAAATCTACAGGCATATGCGTTATATTCCTCCTCCTCCTCCTCTCCCCTCCTCCACCTCCTACCCTCTTCCTCTTCTACCTCCCCCTCCTCCCTCTCCCTCCTCCATCCTCCTTCTTCTCTCTTTCTCCTCCTCCTCCCTCCTCCTCCCTCTTCCTCCTCCCAGCTCCTACTCCTCCTTTTTCTTCTTCTTCTGCTGCTGCCGCTGCTCCATTTACCCAAGTTAATTGTTGGGGAAGATGTAAAGATCTTTCAAGTGCTCTTTCTAATGCTTTTTGTAAGTTGGTCTTCGTTTATCTAAGGTTGTTCTAACTGCAACCAATAAATGATTAGACAGACAGACAGACAGACAGACAGACAGACAGACAGACAGACAGACAGACAGACAGACAGACAGACAGACAGACAGACAGACAGACAGACAGACAGACAGACAGACAGACAGACAGACAGACAGACAGACAGACAGACAGACAGACAGACAGACAGACAGACAGACAGACAGACAGACAGACAGACAGACAGACAGACAGACAGACAGACAGACAGACAGACAGACAGACAGACAGACAGGCAGGCAGGCAGGCAGGCAGGCAGGCAGGCAGGCAGGCAGGCAGGCAGGCAGGCAGGCAGGCAGGCAGGCAGGCAGGCAGGCAGGCAGGCAGGCAGGCAGGCAGGCAGGCAGGCAGGCAGGCAGGCAGGCAGGCAGGCAGGCAGGCAGGCAGACAGACAGACAGACAGACAGACAGACAGACAGACAGACAGACAGACAGACAGACAGACAGACAGACAGACAGACAGACAGACAGACAGACAGACAGACAGACAGACAGACAGACAGACAGACAGACAGACAGACAGACAGACAGACAGACAGACAGTCGGGAACGTGAGCTTATATGACTACTTATATGAATTAAATGAGATGCTCCACACCAGGAGCTGGGCGATGCCGGGCCGGGTCAGAGAGACAGACAGACAGACAGACAGACAGACAGACAGACAGACAGACAGACAGACAGACAGACAGACAGACAGATAGTCGGTAACGGGAACGGGAACTTATATGACTACTTATATGAATTAAATGAGATGCTCCCCACCAAGGACTGGGCGAAGCCGGGCCGGGTCAGACAGACAGACAGACAGACAGACAGACAGACAGACAGACAGACAGACAGACAGACAGACAGACAGACAGACAGACAGACAGACAGATAGATAGATAGATAGATAGACAGACAGACAGACAGACAGACAGACAGACAGACAGACAGACAGACAGACAGTCGGTAACGGGAACGGGAATTTATATGACTACTTATATGAATTAAATGAGATGCTCCCCACCAAGGACTGGGCGAAGTCGGGCCGGGTCAGCTAGTTAATTTATATTTCAACATAAAATGATAGAAAACATAAAAACGTTATATAAAGTTCACATATAATGTTTTAAAAAGGCATATATGAATCCATTCCTTCATTATTCAGTCGCTGTTCGAGCTCTCTTTGCGTGCTCCTTGTAGTCAGTCGATGAGGTAGGTGTCTCTTGTCACAGCCCAAGAGTAATCAGCAAGCATTGAAGGGATCCAATTGCCTTGATATCTTGTCCCCATAGCAGCAATGTCCATGTGAAATCGTTCACCATGCTCATCACCGACACCTCCACAGTTTGACATAAAGAAATACAGATGAGAATCGAGACATTACATGTTCGAAGACATATTGCAGCTAAAGCTCTTAAACTTCAGAAGGAGATTTTCCACAATTTCATTGTAGTTATATCTGATGTTTTCAAGCAAATTGTCCACCATTGACTTACATGCTAGCAATACTGCTTTTTCTTTCCAATGCACAACGCAACAACACTCATCATCATGAAGTTTTCGAATTTGTGGACCAAAATACCCCCTCTCTGCGTCGCTTGAAGTTGATGGTTCAGCACCACCGTTCAGCGCCACCAATACCTTCTTCTTCATCGGTGCAAACAGTTGAAAATGATTCTAGCACTTTGGGATCTGGTAGGTAATCGCCAAGTGGTACTGGCCGTATTTGGGAGGGGATGTTTGAATATTTCAGAGTCAATTTTCCTTCTTTGATATGCCTTTCCCAATTGAAGGGACCATACAAAAGTAACAGTAGTAGAGCTGATAAGTTTGCTCTACCCAAATCATTGGGACTGCCAGTCAACCATAGTTTAAGATGTGCTGCACATGTAATACAGCATGTGTGTGGCATCCAGCTCTTTTCTATATCCCCTATTCTAAGGCCAAAATAAAAACTGGACGCCTTATTAATCACTTTAGTTATATTTCTTTTTTGTGATAGAAATGTTACTTCACCACACGTATATATAACATAGATTATTAGCGGTGTTCATACATGTCCTAGGCATTTCTAACTACAATAGTCTTGATAAAGACAAATGCACTAACTAACGGCAAAACTGTATCAGAGATAAGATATTTATACACAAAGGTGATATAATTATAGATAAGATTGCATCATCAACTTCTGGTTACATTTTTATTGGTCAGTAGAAAATAATTACGCAATCGCTCACAACAGTTGCGTCATGTACATATAAATAGACCGTAATTACATAAACTAGTAATATTTATCTTGAAAACTAGAGCAAATAAACATTTGTCTGATGTCATTTTCGTTTTCAGCACACCAAGATTAGTTACGACCAGATATGTTTATATCCGGTACATTTAGGATGTTGACTAGTGTTAATTATGTTTTCAGTATGCTTTTGTTTTTGTGACTGTCTGTCTTTATTTAATATTATCGATTGATGGATCCATCCATCCATCCACCTATCCATTCATCCACCTTTCCATCCATCCACCCATCATCATCATCATTATCAAGTGGCATGCTAGCTAACGTAGGTGTTCATAACTCTCCTCAGATCTCGGTCTTTGGTTTTCTGGATCATCTCTGCTGTTAATATTCCTCCTTGTCAACGTCTCAATCCATCCAGCATCATTTCTCTTGGTCTGCCTCTGCCTCTCTTCCCCTCGATCTTTCCAGTTGTCATGATGTTCACCAATGCCTCTCTTCTCATCGTATGACCAAAGAAAGATGTTTGTCTCTGTCTTATTGTTGTATATAATGCTCTAGTTTCATTAGCCTCTTTCAGGCAATGAATTCAAGTATCGATCCACCCATCCACCAGTAAATAAATAATTCATGCAAGCAATCAAATCAATAAATAAATCATCCGAGCAAGCAAATCAATACATCCATCCATCCATCCACCCATCCATCCATCCATCCATCCATCCATCCATCCATCCATCCATCCATCCATCCATCCATTAGTAAACAAAATTGAAGCAAGCAAACAAATCATTAAATCCACCCACCCACCCGCCGATCCACCCCAATACCAGTAAATAAATAAATCAAGCAGGAAGCTAATCAATAAATCAATGAGTATGCCTGTCTGGTCTTTCGAGACTAGTTTATTGTACTTGGGGAGACTAGTGTATTGTACTTGGGTAGACTAGTGTATTGTACTTGGGGAGACTAGTGTATTGTACTTGGGGAGACTAGTGTATTGTACTTGGGGAGACTAGTGTATTGTACTTGGGGAGACTAGTGTATTGTACTTGGGGAGACTAGTGTATTGTACTTGGGGAGACTAGTGTATTGTACTTGGGGAGACTAGAGTATTGTACTTGGGGAGACTAGTGTATTGTACTTGGGGAGACTAGAGTATTGTACTTGGGGAGACTAGTGTATTGTACTTGGGGAGACTAGTGTATTGTGCTTGGGGAGACTAGTGTATTGAACTTTAGGAGACTAGAAATAGTTTCAGTGACGAATCTGGAATGGTATATTCTGCATGGAATTGTGTGTATGGTGATCTCGAAAAGTGACGTCATGAGAACATGAGGAATATATTTACGGGTATTGATTAACACTCATATGAACAATGAAATGAAGTAAAGACCAGAGAACACAAGGTGGAATGGACGATAATAACCACATCTTCTCAATTAGTTCGTAGTTACATCACTTGGGTACCCGAGTCAATGACGTCATATGGACGAAAATAATCACATTTTCTCAATTAGTTCGTAGTTACAACATTCGAGTACCCGAGTCAATGACGTCATAGGGACGAAAATAACCACATCTTCTCAATTAGTTCTTAGTTAAATCACTTGGGTACCCGAGTCAATGACGTCTCATGGACGAAAATAATCACATCTTCTCAATTAGTTCGTAGTTACATCATTCGAGTACCCGAGTCAATGACGTCATAGGGACGAAAATAATCACATCTTCTAAATTAGTTCGTAGTTACAGCACTTAGCTACCCGAGTCAATGACGTCTCAGCCCACTCGATCATCACATCTTATTTCTTATATGATAACAAACAGCATCTTCTCAACTAGTGTAGTTATACCACTTTGGTACCCGAGAGTCAGTGACATTTACCACAGCCGGCTCCGTGGCAAAGCGGTTATAGACGCAGTTCGTAATCCCGTATATCGCCTTCGAAACACAACTGCGGGCGATTTGGCAGCAGGCCGTCTTGCGTTGGTTTGTTTTTATAAAATGGTATGAGTGCCGGTCGTTCAGAAAGCAATGACCTAACTACTGATCGTAAACTTGCCAAGAAATCACAAACAGCCAAAAATGAGTGGGTTGACTGCGACGTCCCGTAAAGTATACGCAACTAAACGTTTTTAACTCCAGAGTCAGTGATATGTATATATATCACTTGAGTACCCAAGGGTCAGTGATACATATCACTTCGGTACCCGAGAGTCAGTGATACATATCACTTCGGTACCCGAGAGTCAGTGATACATATCACTTGGGCACCCGAGAGTCAGTGATACATATCACTTGGGCACCCGAGAGTCAGTGATAACTTACCATGATTGTAACATGTACCTCTTGCGAGAGAATATAACTCTTCTTTTCAACTAGTGAGTGATTATACATGGTGTTTGTAAAGTCTAAGTACACTTTGTATGTAGGTGAAATATGAAAAAATGAAGTGTATGATGTCATCAAAAATTTGCTAAAAATTACATTAACTTAGTTACAATAGTCACTGCTATGGTCTAACGCCGTTTTGGGGAAGCTGGACAGTACCAATGAAGTATTCATTGTAACAGGTGCTAGAAATGTCCATTACCGAATTTAAGACATAACTGTACACATTTCTTCACATACCTTCTGCCTTCTGCAACGTGTCTATTGTTATTTTTGTGTGTATCAACTACCATTTCGAAACACTTGTTCAACCGAAAAAATTCTTTCTTCCGTTGATAATTTCATTCAGTTTTGAGTGCAAAGAATTACTCCAGCAGACGCCAGCCATTCGCTGCATATTGCTCCACGATGGACAGTGAAGCACATTTTGTGATGACATCATGTACTTCATTTCTCAAATTTGTTCTACAGCAAAGGTGAAGTGAGACTTTACAAAACACCCGAAAAATATTGGGCACACGAGAGACAATCACATCTTCCCTAACACGATCGTCACGTGTATGTCTAGTATGAGAATACATCTCACCGTCTCAACTAGTGTGGAGAGGCAGTGACAACTGAGCCCGCACGATCATCACATGTATCTCTTTTATGTGAATAAACCTCACCTTTTCCATTTTCTATCGTCACACGTTCCACTTGTGTGAGAATGCGTCTTCTGCATTCTCAAACGTCACACGTATATCTTGTGTCAGAATAAATATCATCTTCCCCATTATTAATCGTCACATATATCTCTTGAGTGAGAATAAAACACATGCTGACTACTAGTGTGTAGTTATATCATTTGGATATCCGAGAATCAGTGACATCTTATCCCGCACCATCGTCACATACGCATCTTGCGTGAAAGACCTCACGCGGCAACAAGTAAACAAGCCAGAATTATGAGTTCAAGAATCAACAAAATGGCACTCCGGACATTCGCACACGTGCTCCATCTCTTTCTTCGATAGCCAACGAAGAGAGTTTCTATGGTGATTGCCTGGCTAACGTTCACCTGCATTCCTACCCCAGGCATTGGGTGCTGCTCACCATCATCATCACATGCCGTGCCGATAAGCGTGGACAGTCATGTTTCGTCAACTTGCACGATCACCAGAGTCGTGGATCAGCTCAGTCTTCTTGCCTCCACCATGCCACATGGCCAAGCTATCCAGATAATTACTTCTCTGCCTTCCGCTTGTTATTTTCCCTTAATCTCACCAGTTGTTAACAAATTCTCTAATATATTTCTCCTTATAACGTGTCCAAACAATGTTCATTGCCTACGTCTAATTTCTCTACTCAGTGTACGGTTCAGCGTTCGCTATCAATAAATGTAAGATAGTGCTAAAATGCTATATAGAACCAGTTTTGCTGTATGGCAGCGAGTCTTGGAATGTAAATGAACAAATTAGGAAGAACTTAGAAGCAACAGAGATGTGGTTTTAAGACGAGTGTTGCGAATTCCTTGGAGTGCCAGAGTAACTAACAACGATTGCCTGAAAGAGGCTAATGAAACTAGAACACTATATACAACAATAAGAAAGAGACAAACAGCTTTCTTTGGTCATGTGATGAGAATAGGGGCATTGGAGAACATCGTGACAACTGGAAAGATCGAGGGGAAGAGAGACAGAGGCAGACCAAGAGAAATGATGCTGGCCGGATTGAGACGGTGGCATGGAGGAAAGTCATCAGCAGAGTTGATCCAGAACGCCTACGCCAGCAGGCGCGGCACTTGATGATGATGAGTGTAGGGTTCTCAATTGCCTCTTGTAGGACTTGCTCTTTGGTTTTTCTGTCTGTCCATGATATTCTTTTCTTCAGAAACCACATTTCCACTACGATTAGTTGTTTTTCAGTTGTCTACTCATTGTCCACGTTTCACTTTCATACAAAAGTACAGCTTCTATATAGCACCTCAACACTTTTATTTTTCATTGCAATTGACATCTTTTTATTGGTCAGTATTGTGGATCTAATCTCTTCAATGCACCCCCCACCCCCTCCACCTAGCTCACTCCCCCTGAAATCAGCCTGTCCAATTATGGATCCTCTATATATTTTGCTGCATTTTCCACTCGGTCTCAGAGAATCTTCGCCATCCCAGCCTTGTCACATAGTAGTAACCCGCTTGAAGGAGCAGTAACAGCCAGGCTGTCTGCCTGTTCGTTCACCCGTACACCCACAAGCCCAGACAATGCACAATATGCTCTTGATCCTCTTCTTATCGAGCGATGCAAGCCACTTTGTAGAAATCATACCCATATATAATGTTTGATAGCATACTCCGAGCAATGGGGAAGGCGTAAAAACCCAGGACAGCCCAGTAGCCGGTACTTTGAGTGGCAGTGTGCAGTAGCCTATGTGATAGTCATATTCCACAGAGAATTGTGTCTAGGAGAGAACGTTCTCGTTGTGCTTCTATTTGTATTGGTTTGTCTACCGAGACCCTGGTCGAGGTCACCGTGGAGTACAAGTGAGAGTTTGAGTAAACTACCGATGTTATTGAAGAGACTAAATATCAGGTGTCAACATGTCTTCCGGGCCGTCAGTAATCAGCTGGCTCTAGCCGGTTTTGTGCAAACAGAAAGAGTTCGTTGCAAACGTGAAATTACCGCGGGAATAACAGATGTTCCACATTAGAACAGTATCTGTGACTGTGTGTTTTAATTGTTTCAACTCAAGTATTAATAATTTAATTACTTCAGATGATATATAGCTGAAGTATGCACCCGACGAGATGCAGCGAAGTATGCCAGGCAATAAATTTTGCAACATATTTTTTGTGGATTGTGTGTTTAAATTCACTAATTCATTGTTTTGAATCTTCCCAGTGTATTTATGGTTATCATGATCTCTTTAACCGGTCTCCGTGGCAAAGATATTGCAGACTCGGTTCGTAATTCCGTATACCCGCGTTCAGAACACAGCTGCGAGCGATTTGGCAGCAGACAGTGTTGCGCTGATTTTCTACGCAAATGGTATGGGTGCCGATCGTTCAGAAAGCAATGGCAAACTACTGAACGTAAACCTGCCAAGAGATCACAACGGCAGAAATGCTAGGGTTGACCGCGATATCCTACAAAAGGATATGAAAAAAATTATCTCTTTAGGCGTCATATCTCTGTTTCCATTTCTTCTTTCGTCATTTTCACTATAATACACTGGTCACTTTATCTCCGTTGTGTGCGTACAATGGGTTCAAATCCGCATGGGGCGGATTTTACAATTGACCTGGGCTCCTGGGTCGATCCAGCCTGAAGTGGGTGCCAGGAAATGTCTCGGGAAGTAAAGGCGGCCAACGTAGAACTGACCACATCACTTCCCGTGTCCCGATTGGTCTATAATAATATGGGTCTATAATTGTATGCATGTCTGTCAGGTCTTAGATATGATTGAGCTATCTTATAACAGTAGTAATACTGCTTTCTGTAGCACAGAATGCTGGGCAGCGCTCACTAAACCCGACATCCCGCATTGTACCAGCGAGCGGAGGAGCGCAATTGAGAGGGTAAACACCTTAGCCTTTATGTTGCATTTCCTCGTACGCCTTATATGTCTGTCATGACATACAAATAAAAACATAGGAAAGCGGTTGGTTATTATGGCTTTCAATTTTTATATTGTCTAGTGCGTCCTCTAGTCTCTACTTCCGTCTTCTCACTTCTGTGAGCGACAAACAATACTTTGTGTGTTTATTTGTATGTAAAATAAACAATAAAAATAAAAAACATAGGCCAACAGACTAATTGCATGATTCATCACATCTCTCCGTTGAAGAGAAATTTTATTGTATAAAATGGAGACAGAAATATTGTTTAAAAAAATAATGGAGTAAAATATTCTAAAACACTTAGAGACAAAATAGAAACAAAACAAATCAGCAGACAAACGTCGGGACGGGAATTGATCAAACGAAATTGATCTGCAACAAAGTAAGCGCAGGTGGAGTGAAGGAGCCATTATGTTCTTTAAAATGCATTCTCTTGTCGATGGCAAACAAAACACTGCTCAGGGCGGCTATTGATTGGCTGAGATGATTAACTGTCAAGGTTGTAGCTGCGCACTGAAGCAACTCCGCACGTGCTGGCCGGGTCAGAGGGTCTCAGACTGTGCCGCAGGGTGGCCTTGTGAGTCCCGGGGAGCGTAAATGGGTCAGGAAATTCTGGGAAGGATACGGATGCGTCGGTTGGATCGCAAAATTATCGCAGTACTGATGTTAACTACTGAACGTAAGTTGCCAAGAGAAAACAAACAGCCAAAAAATTCTGAAGTTGACTGCGACGTCCAGTAAAGGATCAGACGGATGAACAAGAGGAAGAAGAACCATCTGTATGTTAAGAATGTCCCTGAGCGAGCAGCAAACTGTGAATTATTGAGATCGGCAGGCGTGTAAGATCGCTTATCAAAATCATAAGGAAACGAGAAACGAAATTTATGGACCATAGCGAGAGAAGAGTGGGCGCTGTAGCGACGTTGATAGCGAAATGCGCTGATTTTATTATGAGCACTATCCGAGCGGCTGGCCGAGTAGCTAAAATGTTGGATTCTCCTTCAGGAGATCCGGGTTCGAATCCTCGGTAAGGTGTGGGATTTTTTGTTCTCCCGGGATGGGGGGGGGGGGGGGGGGGGGGGAAATCTCAAACCTGTACAGGTCGCGGCGACTGCACTAGCCAGGTGGCCTTAATTTCTCAGACTCAAGACCCGCCTGCCATACACCGCAATGTACAATATAGGCAATAAATGAATTTTTTTTTTTACAGACAGACTGTCCGACGTGGTTTCCACGACTGGCTCTTCGCCTGCTAAAGTATGGGAAAGACCGACCACTTTTCCCCCCGTGCCCTCAGGCCTACACAATGTGATTTCGATATCATATCATAAAGCCATAGCAAGAATCTGATTCTCGACAAATTATTATTTATTATTTCATGGAAACAGAAGAACGAACGGAAGAACGAACAAACTTAATTAAATTAAACAATTTTAACAAAGATCTGAAAGAGAGGCATTATCCTTATGTGGAAAAATACTGGGCATGCGATGAAGGGGCAGCCAGAGAACGATGCATGTGGAAAGCTTAAACAGTTGAGCAGTAAGAAATACCAGACGGAGAGTCATGATCGCCAATGTCTGCCCCAGACCAGGAACTTGGGGAAGTAAGGGACACTACTACTGTATTGTACTGCCACCCTGCCGTCTTGACAGACGATAGTTCACAAAACCTGACACCCCAAATTGTGACGACGTTTTCCGGCGGAGAAGAGCAATTGGGATGGTACAAGCCTTACCCTAGTACGAGGAAATGCCACATAAAGGCTATATGCAATGGCATGGTAGGCCAATTGCTAAGCATTGCTAATCCTAAACCTTGTCTAGCAAGCAGACAGTTAAAACTGCCCTTGGCTGATCCGGCAGCATCTGCAGCTTGTCTTGTTCCAGACATATTGGTGTTACCTTTTCCCAGGAGTGAACTAGACAGGCCGAGAGAGGGATCATACTGCATGGGCAAAACATGGCTTCTAAGTTCAGCCCAGGCTTTGCGTTATGAAGAGTTATAACTCATTTTACAAGGTGCCAGTCATATATATGTTACTCCGCGACTCTCAATCTCTCTGCCTATGTCATAATGAGCTCACAGATAAGTGTTTCGTTTTGGTTACTTTTGTCTCTCATTTTCTTATTTAAGTAAAAGTCAATGACACTTGTACACGGTTTCAAACGTACCAGGTACATACATGCTGTTAGCCTCTTATTTTTATAGACCAATCACCTCTCGACAGGTCACATGGTCACTATCAAGCTGTCCGCCTGTACTCCTCAGGTCACTTCCAGGTACCCCCAGGAAGGTTAACCCGGTCAAAAAATACCCGCAGAAGTCGGATGTGTCGGTCTACCGACGCAAGAACGCAGCTCTGCTGTAAACAGGCACAACGCGATAGCGTCCGGAGAAAAAGGGGAAAAAAACTCCGGATGAACGCAGAAGAAGAAAGAGATTTCCAGGTACTCATTTCAGGCTGAAACTTAAAGCCAGCCCAGGCCAATTTTAACCTGAATTGAAAACACGGATATTGGGCCAGCAGGCAAGCGTGTTGGCCACTGCACTACCGTAGCACCTGGTTTCCTGGTGCCACATAGTACCTTTGCCTGGCCACACACTTAGTCCACCTGTTGATGCTTGCTAGGAAAAAGTTTCTGAGTATGGCCTTTAATAATATCTTGCACAGCCTGTATTACTTTCTTGTCATCTGCAAACCTCTGACCCCGCAAATCTTCTTTCAAAGGCACTAGCAAGTGAAGGTCCGAAGGCGTCAAGTCTAGACTGTATGCTGGGTGTTTCAAGACCTCAAATTTCAGAGCAAGTAGTGTATCCGCTGTATGCGAAACAGTATGAGAGCGGACGCTGTCGTGCTGAAACGATACTCTTTTTGAGAGAAGTTCCCAGCTTTGAATCGATCGTATCACGAGCTTCAGTTTGTTGACTAGCATGTCACTATATCAAGTACTAGTCACAGTTGCATTGCTTTCCCGAAAGTTCACTAATTTAGGGCCTCTGATATCCCAAAAGATGGTCATCATGACTTTCCCAGCGAATTCCCACGCCATGAATATTTTCTTAACCAGAGATAACGGGTGCTTCCATTGCATAGACTGTCTCTTACTCTCTTGTTCAAACAACTGTTTCTATACTGAACCTCAAATCTTCTTTAGATTTCACAAGGTTTCACACCTTCTGATCTCTCTCTCTCTCTCTCTCTCTCTCGCTCTCTCTCTCTCTCTCTCTCCCTCTCTCTCTCTCTCACTCACTCACTCACTCACTCACCCACTCACCCACTCACTCACTCACTCACTCACACACACACACACACACACACACACACACACACCGAATAACGCCTCGTTGTTCTTCCACGATGAAAGTCGGTAGTAGGGCAGACATTTTTGTAAGCGCTCCTGCGCTTGCGCTAACTACTCGACCCTCACGACCCCTACATGGTGTATTGCTTAAGAGTCACTGTGTGTCCTGAAATAAGATTTCCCTTTGGCCATACTCTTCCAGCCATCTCATAATAAAATTCCGGTTACTTAACGACTTTCCCGCGTACTGTGTAGAATGTTACGTCAAGTACAAAGTAAAGTACCACACAGTTACTATAAAACAATTTGGTTTGTGGCTGCTTGGTTTGCTTGTGAACTCGCTGGAAGCCGGAGCTTTAACTCTTAAGTTTGATGCCTAAAGAGCCCTGAAAAGAGCTTGCCTCTATAGGAGTCTCAGGTTGATGTAGAGAAATCTCTCCCTACCCGCTACAAAAGGATCCTCTCTACAGTATTTGTGTTGGCGACCTCTTCTCCCCTTCTCTAAGATTAGAAACCAGGATAATCTCATGTTTCTAGGCGGCCTGTCTTTCTCTCCCGTAGCAAACGACGAAAACTGACATCGAAACGCTGTTCGACATCACTCATGAAATTGTCAACCTTTACGCTCCCGTATAATAAGTACGAAGTTAGGTTTAGAAATATGAAGTGTGTTTCATAAATATGAAGTGAGTTTTTAGAAATATGGAGAGAGGCTTCAGAAATATGAAGTGAGGCTTTATTAAAATGAAGTGGGGTTTTAGATATATGAAATGTGGTTTTAGAAATATGAAGTGAAGTGAGGTTTCAGAAATATGAAGTAGGTTTTCAGAAATATGAAGTGGCGTTTTAGAAATATGAATGGAGGTTTCAGAAAATTGAAGTGAAGGTTTAGAAATATGAAATGTGGTCTTAGAAATATAAAGTGTGGTTTTAGAAATATGAAGTGAGGTTTTAAAAATATGAACTGAGGGTTTAGAAATATGAAGTGGGGTTCAGAAATGTGAAGTCAGAATATAGAAATATGAAGTGAGGATGACGCGGGGTTGTAGAAATATACCTAAGCATAGGTCATATATGACCCTAGTGCGAGGTAATGCAACCTAAAGACTAAATGTCATGGCAGGGCAGACCAGACACTAAGCCGTAGTCGTCAACTGGTCTAGGATCGAAGCTCCGACAGGCGGACAGACAGAGCTTTGCTTTGCTGATCCGGCAGCTTCTGCAGCAGGTCTTGTTCCAGACGTATTGGTGTTACCTTTCCTCTGGAGTAAACTAGGCAGGCCGAGAGAGGGATCATGATGCGTGGACAACACAAGGTCTCTCCAATTTAGCCAAAGTGTTGTTTGTGCATATAATCGCAAATTATTAGAACACTATCTCAGTACGGATTACCTTCCCCCTTAATAATAGAAATAATAATAATAATAATAATAGTAATAATAATAATAATAATAATAAAACCCTAGTGTAACAGCCAGTCCCCTTTTGGTAGACCAGTATATTTCACATAGCTAATAACAAGTGCCACACCAGTTGTTACTATTACTGAGACGTGTAGTATTGATTTTTCATTTTTTTCATGCCTTTATAATGATTATCTTTTATATTGTTGCCGTTTTCAGTTTCCCTTGAATGATGTGTGAATGAAATAATGTATGAAAGAGAGTGATAGAAGGGCAGAATGTAAGACGGGCCTGCTTGCCCAATTCTTAACCCTTTCAAAATAAAGTTTTGTTGTTGTTGTTGTTGTTGTTGTTGTTGTTGTTGTTGTTGTTGTTGTTGTTGTTGTTGTTGTTGTTGTGCTATAGAGAGGTTAACTCCATTTTACAAACTATCGTCTATCAAGACGGCAAGGTGCCAGTAACGTCAAAGTTATATTTACAACGGCTAAACTGACTGCCGCCGTTCTCCGTGGAAGGTCTTAACGGACGAGATTCGTAAGATCGTTTACCCGAAGTTCGAAACACAGCTGCAACCGATTTGGCAGCAGACCGCATCGCGCTGGGTATTAACGTGTTGGTATGGTAGCCGGTCGTTCAGAAAGCAATGTCAAACTACTGAACGTAAACTTGCCAAGACAAAGGCAAAAGCAGTAAAATGTTGGTGTTGACAGCGATTTCCGTAAATCTTATATATAAAAGGCAATCTCCGTCTGTATGTATGTCCTTTATGCGTTCGCGAACGGTCCATCCGATTGAGATGAAATTTTCTACACGTCTTCCTCTCATTCCCGCGCTGCCAACTGTGATATTTGTTTAGTTTAAAATCGGCTGCTTACTTAATATTATTTAATTTTCATTTTTCATTATAATTTATATATAGCAAGGGGACTTAACTCTAGTAAAAGTTATTTCAAGGGGCATAACTTTTAATAACTTTTCTGTATACCTTATAGTCATATTGTTGCATCGTTTTCAAAGATTTATAAACTCTTTGTCTATAGTTATGTACCAGCATATGAGTTATAATAAATAATGATACAATCTTTAAGGCATTTTCAAAGTTTTCATAAAAATAATGCATAATGCATAACATTGTAACTCATCTTTTTATGCTTAAGAAGTTATCTACAGTCATGTAGGTGATTAACAACATAATAAATAAATAATAGTTACCTTATCTCTATCAAGTTTGAAGATTTTATATTTCTTTACACTGTCGCCAACTCTAAGAAGACATGGAACAACTTCAGCCATTATTAAATCTACAGGCATATGCGTTATAATCCTCCTCCTCCTCCTCTCCCCTCCTCCTCCTACCCTCTTCCTCTTCCCCTCCCCTCCTCCCTCTCCCTCCTCTTCCTCCTCCATCCTCCTCCTCCTCTTCCTCCTCCTTCCTCCTCCTCCCTCCTCCTCCCTCTTCCTCCTCCTCCTACCTCCTCCCTCCTCCTAATCCCTCCTCTTCCTTCCTCCCTCTTCCTCCTCCCTCCTCATCTTCCTCTTCCTCCTCCTCCTCCTCCTCGTCCTCCCTCCTCCTCCTTCTCCTCCTCTCCTCCTCCTCCTCCTTCCTCCCTCCTCCTCCTCTCCTCCTCCCCTCCTCATCCTCCTTCCTCCTCCTCCTCCTTCCTCCTCCTTTCCTCCCTCCTTCTCCTCCCTCTACCTCCTCCCTCCTCCTCCCTCCTCCTACTTCCTCCACATCCCTCTTCCTCCTCCTCCCTCCTCATCATTCCTCCTCCTCCCTCCTCCCTCCTCCTTCTCCCTCCTCCTCCCTCCTCCTTCTCCCTCCACCTCCTCCCTCCTTCTCCTCTCTCCTCCTCCCTCCTCCTCCCTCGCCCTCCTCCCTCCTCCTCCCTCTCCTCCTCCTGCGTTCTCCTCCTCCTTCCTTCTCCCCTCCTCCTCCTACTTCTCCCTCCTCCTCCCTCCCCCTCTTCCTCCTCCTTCCGCCTCCTCCTCCTTCTCGCGCCTCCTCCTCCCTCCTCATCCTTCCTCCCTCCTCCTCCTCCCTTCTCCTCCCTCTTCCTCCTCCTCCCTCCTCCTCTCTCCTCCCTACTCCCTACCTCCTCCTCCTCCTCCTCCCTCCTCCTCCTCCCTCCTCCTCCTCCCCCTCCGTTCTCCCTCCTCCTCCTTCTCCTTCTCCTCCTCCCTCTTCCTCTCCCTCCTCCTCCTCCCTCCTCCCTCCTCCTCCCTCCTCCTCCTCACTCTTCCTCCTCCTCTCTTTCCTCCTCTCTCCTCCTCCCTCCTCCTCCTTCCTCCTTCTCCTCCCTCTTCCTCCCTTCTCCTCCCTCCTCCCTCCTCCTCCTCTCTCCAACTCCTAATCCCTCCTCCTCCCTCCTATTCCTCCCTACTCCTCCTCCTTCCTCCACATCCCTCTTCCTCCTCCTCCCTCCTCATCATTCCTCCTCCTCCCTCCTCCTTCTCCCTCCTCCTCCCTCCTCCTCCTCCCTCCACCTCCTCCCTCCTTCTCCTCTCTCCTCCTCCTCCCTCCTCCTCCCTCTCCCTCCTCCCTCCTCCTCCCCCTCCTCCTCCTGCGTTCTCCTCCCTCCTTCTCGCTCCTCCTCCTCCTTCTCCCTCCTCCTCCTCCCCCTCTTCCTCCTCCTTCCTCCTCCTCCTCCTTCTCGCTCCTCCTCCTCCCTCCTCCTCCTTCCTCCTCCTTCCTCCCTCCTCCTCCCTCCTCCTCCCTCCTCCTCCTCTCTCCTCCCTACTCCTACCTCCTCCTCCTCCATCTCCCTCCTCCTCCCTCCTCCTCCCTCCTCCTCCTCCCTCTCCTCCTGCGTTCTTCTCCTCCCTCCTTCTCCCTCCTCCTCCTTCTCCTTCCTCCTCCCTCTTCCTCCTCACTCCTCCTCCCTCCTCCTCCCTCTTTCTCCTCCTCCCTCCTCCTCCCTCATCCTCCTCCCTCCTCCTCCTTCCTCCTCCTCCTTCTCCTCCCTCTTCCTCCCTCCTCCTACCTCCTCCTCCTACCTCCTCCTCCTCCCTCCTCCTCTCTCCTCCTCCTAATCCCTCCTCCTCCCTCCTATTCCTCCCTACTCCTCCTCCTCCCTCCTCCTCCCTCCTCTTCCCTCCTCCTCCTCTCTCCGCCTCTCTTCCTCCCTCCTCCTCCTCCCTCCTCCACCTCCCTCTTCCTCCTCCCAGCTCCTACTCCCCCTTTATCTTCTTCTGCTGCTGCTGCTGCCGCCGCTCCATTTACCCAAGTTAATTGTTGGGGAAGATGTAAAGATCTTTCAATTGCTCTTTCAAATACTTCGTTTATCTAAGGTTTTTCTAACTGCAACCAATAAATGATTAGACAGACAGACAGACAGACAGACAGACAGACAGACAGACAGACAGACAAGCAGACAGGCAGACAGACTGACAGACAGACAGAGTCGGGAAAGGGAACTTATATGACTACTTATATGAATTAAATGAGATGCTCCCCATCAGGAACTGGGCGAAGCCGGGCCGGATCAGACAGACAGATAGACAGACAGACAGACAGATAGATAGTCGGGAACGGGAGCTTATATGACTACTTATATGAATTAAATGAGATGCTCCACACCAGGAGCTGGGCGATGCCGGGTCGGACAGACAGACAGATAGACAGACAGACAGACAGACAG
This sequence comes from Cepaea nemoralis, assembly GCA_014155875.1. NCBI lineage: Eukaryota > Metazoa > Mollusca > Gastropoda > Stylommatophora > Helicidae > Cepaea > Cepaea nemoralis. Next base: position 8,018 of record JACEFZ010000154.1, on the reverse strand, counting down.
ACAGACAGACAGACAGACAGCAGACAGATAGTCGGGAACGGGAACGAGAACTTATATGACTACTTAAATGAATTAAATGAGATGCTCCCCACCAGGAGCTGGGCGAAGCCTGACCGGGTCAGACAGACAGACAGATAGACAGACAGACAGATAGATAGTCGGGAACGGGAACGGGAGCTTATATGACTACTTATATGAATTAAATGAGATGCTCCCTCCACACCAGGAGCTGGGCGATGCCGGGTCAGACAGACAGACAGACAGACAGACAGACAGACAGACAGACAGACAGACAGACAGACAGACAGACAGACAGACAGACAGACAGTCGGGAACGGGAACGGGAGCTTATATGACTACTTATATGAATTAAATGAGATGCTCCCCACTAGGGACTGGGCGAAGCCGGGCCGGGTCAGCTAGTAGGATATGAAAAAATGAAAAAAAAAAACTAACTGTCACCCAGGGTGAGAACTCGGCCCAGAAAGGAAGCAACAAATGGTAACACTAACCTCCCAGGAAGCCACAGTAGTGTAATGGCTAGACCCTGGCCTGCTGGCCCAGTGGTCGTGGTATCGAATCCACTGTCCAACTATGTTACTAATTAAGATATAAACACAGTTAAGTGTGTGTAATCCCTACGACAATAGTGAGATATACTAAACACAGACACGGTGTAATCCCTACGAAAATAGTGAGATATACTAAACATAGACACAGTGTAATCCCTACGAAAGTAGTGAGATATACTAAACATGTACACGGTGAAATCCCTATGAAAATAGTGAGATATATTAAACATAGACACGGTGTAATCCCTACGAAAATAGTGTGATATACTAAACATAGACACAGTGTAATCCCTACGAAAGTAGTGAGATATACTAAACATAGACAGTGTAATCCCTACGAAAATAGTGAGATATACTAAGCACAGTTTAATCCCTACGAAAATAGTGAGATATACTAATCATAAACAGTGTAATCTCTATGAAAATAGTGAGATATGCTAAACATAGACACAGTGTAATCCCTACGAAAATAGTGAGATATACTAAACATAAACACAGTGTAATCTCTATGAAAATAGTGAGATATGCTAAACATAGACACAGTGTAATCCCTACGAAAATAGTGAGATATACTAAACATAAACACAGTGTAATCTCTATGAAAATAGTGAGATATACTAAACATAGACACAGTGTAATCCCTACGAAAATAGTGAGATATACTAAACATAAACACAGTTTAATCCCTACGAAAATAGTGAGATATACTAAACATAGACACAATGTAATCCTTACGAAAATAGTGAGATATACTAAACATAGACACAGTGTAATCCCTACGAAAATAGTGAGATATACTAAACATAGACACAATGTAATCCTTACGAAAATAGTGAGATATACTAAACATAGACACAGTGTAATCCCCACGAAAATAGTGAGATATACTAAACACAGACACAGTGTAATCCTTACGAAAATAGTGAGATATACTAAACATAGACACAGTGTAATCCCTACGAAAATAGTGAGATATACTAAACATAGACACAGTGTACTCCCCACGAAAATAGTGAGATATACTAAACACAGACACAGTGTAATCCCTACGAAAATAGTGAGATATACTAAACATAAACACAGTTTAATCCCTACGAAAATAGTGAGATATACTAAACACAGACACAGTGTAATCCCTACGAAAATAGTGAGATATACTAAATATAAACTCAGTTTAATCCCTACGAAAATAGTGAGATATACTAAACATAGACACAATGTAATCCCTACGAAAATAGTGAGATATACTAAACATAGACACAGTGTAATCCCCACGAAAATAGTGAGATATACTAAACACAGACACAGTGTAATCCCTACGAAAATAGTGAGATATACTAAACATAAACATAGTTTAATCCCTACGAAAATAGTGAGATATACTAAACATAGATACAGTGTAATCCCTACGAAAATAGTGAGATACACTAAACATAGACACAGTGTAATCCCTACGAACATAGTGAGATATACTAAACACAGACACATTGTAATCCCTACGAAAATAGTGAGATATTCTAAACATAAACACAGTTTAATCCCTACGAAAATAGTGAGATACACTAAACATAGATACAGTGTAATCCCTACGAAAATAGTGAGATACACTCAACATAGACACAGTGTAATCCCTACGAAAATAGTGAAATATACTAAACACAGACACAGTGTTATCCCTACGAAAATAGTGAGATATACTAAACATAAACACAGTTTAATCCCTACGAAAATAGTGAGATATACTAAACATAGATACAGTGTAATCCCTACGAAAATAGTGAGATACACTAAACATAGACACAGTGTAATCCCTACGAAAATAGTGAGATACACTAAACATAGACACAGTGTAATCCCTACGAAAATAGTGAGATACACTAAACATAGACACAGTGTAATCCCTACGAAAATAGTGAGATATACTAAACATAGACACAGTGTAATCTCTACGAAAATAGTGAGATATACTAAACACAGACACAGTGTAATCTCTACGAAAATAGTGAGATATACTAAACATAGACACAGTGTAATCCCTACGAAAATAGTGAGATATACTAAACACAGACACAGTGTAATCCCTACGAAAATAGTGAGATATACTAAACACAGACACAGTGTAATCCCTACGAAAATAGTGAGATATACTAAACACAGACACAGTGTAATCCCTACGAAAATAGTGAGATATACTAAACACAGACACAGTGTAATCCCTACGAAAATAGTGAGATATACTAAACACAGACACAGTGTAATCCCTACGAAAATAGTGAGATATACTAAACATAGATACAGTGTAATCCCTACGAAAATAGTGAGATACACTAAACATAGACACAGTGTAATCCCTACGAAAATAGTGAGATACACTAAACATAGACACAGTGTAATCCCTACGAAAATAGTGAGATATACTAAACATAGATACAGTGTAATCCCTACGAAAATAGTGAGATACACTAAACATAGACACAGTGTAATCCCTACGAAAATAGTGAGATATACTAAACACAGACACAATGTACATACCTTAAACCAACTCCACAACGGTAAACGTAAATCACGTGGGGAGAGGAGATTCCAAATTTTTGTTTTAAATTAAAAATAATAAAAACAATAAAAATAAGTAAACTATGACACAACGAAAGACGTTTCTATTATAATAATCATGAACCACACAAACATATCTAATGAAAATCATTAAATTCGAAAGTGTAATAATATTAAAAAGCACATATATATTATAAAATTGTCTAATTTCATGTTTTACTTTAGATTTGTTATTGTTGTTCCTAATGGCAATTAGTAGTGGAAACCTTCTTCGTTGTGTCGCGGTATGCTTATATTTATTCTTTTATTTCCCTATGTGATTTACGTTTACCGTTGTTAAGTACGTTTTATTGCGTACACTGCGTCTGTGTTCAGTGTGTCTCAGTAGTGTTGTTTTTTGCCGGAGTCACACATACCTAATAGTTGTTATGTTTAATTGTTATATCACGCGCTAGCTTTTACTTCTCTAATCTATTATTACGTTTCTGTGTAAAGGCATGTAACTGCATTTCTTCGGCCCCTCATGATATCAGTTTGGGATTTATTTAAGACAGTGGTTCTCAACCGGTGGGGAATTCCCCCTATGGGGGGATTTTAGGGGGGGGGGGGGATTGGGGAAGGGGGGTAGAATTAAGATTATTTCAAGATCGCGTTAATACAAGAACAGGCTTGACATTTGTTTTTCCTTAAATACATTACAGATCTGTACTTCTCGCCCTTCTGAAATTGGGGGAATTTATAGGGAGGAAATACGAAAAGGAGGAATGACGTTCTGAGCATATGGTGAAGTGATGCATGGGCCAAAAAAGGTTGAGAACCACTGATTTAAGACTACATTAGTCCCACCATACACAGCTGCCTAACTTTCTAAACATAAAAAAGGAAGTGTCTTTTCTTTAAAGACTCACAATTTGACACCGAGTCAAGCAGTGTTTATCTATCATACTTTGTAAAGTAATTTCCCCTGGCAACGCCCTCCCCTGGTGAATTGCCGTCCGGCCACGTGATGCGGTGAGGTCGCGTCAATCAAATGCCACGAGCGACTGGGAGATCAAAGCCCACAGGGGGGATAAATATGGTTTGTCTAGTTGGGGAAAAAATTGCTGGCGTTGATTGGGGGGCGATAGATGGGAAGGATTTGGGAACCTTTGACTTAGTGATAGGGAAGGAAGGGAGGTGAGGGGAAGATAGGGGGATCTAGGAGAGGAGGGGTGGATTAGATATATGGGTGGGGGATTCGGGGGTGGGGAGGTACTTATGACAGAAATGGGAAAAGAGAGTGTCAATTGATGGAGGCATGTTGGAACGGACGATAGAGTGATGAGAGAAGAGAGGATCGACTGATTGAGGGATCTGGGGACCTGAGATAGAGTGATGAGAGAAGAGAGGATCGACTGACTGAGGGATCTGGGGACCTGAGATAGAGTGATGAGAGAAGAGAGGATCGACTGACTGAGGGATCTGGGGACCTGAGATAGAGTGATGAGAGAAGAGAGGATCGACTGATTGAGGGATCTGGGGACCTGAGTAGTATATAGGTACAAAAGGATGACAGTTTTTGAGGTGCACACGATATGCACCTCAAAGGGCGATAACTCATTTTTTAAGTAGCCGTGGTCCGAGTAGGTGTTCAGGTGACTCATCAGAGTGGGTGTGGTGGTCAGAGTAGGTATGTTCAAGTGACCCCTTAAATTGTAGGTACTATACAACATAAAAAATACAACATAAAACATTCAAAATAACAAACGAGTCAAGTAAGGTATATAATGTTTTTATTAAACCATGTATAGACAAAGTTATAAAGTTAGTTTTTTCTTTTTTGGTCGGCAAGTGTGGGAAAATCTCGTGCGGGTGTGACGGCGGTCGGTTCATAACAGACGTGGAGGGGTGCATATGGAAATGTCATTAAGTAACGGGTTGTAAAAACATTGGTGAGTGGTGTGTTAAAATATTTTGAACTGTTAGCGCATTGGTGGTGTACATTAGTACGAATAAAAGGAATAGGTGCGGTGGGGATAGTAGTGGGTATGGGTTAGTGAAATTAGTTGATAAGGGTGGTTAGTTAGTTAGTTAGTTAGTTAGTCGCAGTTCCAACTTCACAGCAACGGGTCGTCCCCACTATGCTCCGTTCCTGTGCCAGTGAATATCACACAAAACGCTCCCCACTGCCCAATGTGAAAAGTAGAAAAGACAGGAGTCTCGACAAACAACAGCCCGCACAGACCTCTGTGCATAATGCAGCCGCCAGAATGTCAACACAATAGTCCCCCACAAAACATCCAGTCAATTTCTGATGGAATCAGCAGTCATTTTCCAATCTGGATGCCTCCCAGATGTTCACCCACACAGTCCACGAAATGCAGTTCATCGTCGACGGCAGTGGCAGTCAACCAGAAGCCCAGCAGCCACGCACCTATGCACAAGGCAAAAACCGGTCAACTCTGGGACATAGCCTTCAAGGGTGGTTATTGGTGCTATGTAGATGTTCATAGTAGCTTATTCACTAACATCACACGTGTTACAAATGAAACCTTGAAAGCTAAAGATCGTTGATTGCAATGGATATGGTGTAGTGTCATTCGGTGGTAAGGGGTGGGTACCAGGTATTAGTGGTCAACAGATGGTCAAGTAGGGGTCAAGTGGTGTTAAAGTGAGGAAATTTTAGGGAAAATGGTTGCAATGATATGGTGATGATTCAAGGGTGGTAAATTAGTGGTCAAGCAGTGCTCAAGCAGTGGTCAAGTGAGAACATTTTTAGGGAAAAGTGGTTGTAATGATATGGTGATGATTCAAGGGTGGTAAATTAGTGGTCAAGCAGTGGTCAATCAGTGGTCAAGTGAGGAAATTTTAGGGAAACGTGGTTGTAATGATATGGTGATGATTAAAGGGTGGTAAATTAGTGGTCAAGCAATGGTCAAATAGTGGTCAAGTAGTGGCCAAGTAGCCGTCAAATAGTGGTTAAGTGGTAGAGTGACCACTTAAATTGTAGGGGAAAGTACGTGTAGTGAACCTGTGTTTGTTAAAGTGATCGATGACGTGGTCAAGTAGTGGTCAAGTAGTGGTAAATGGTCAAGTGACTACTTAAATTCTCTATGAAAGTAGGTATAGTGACACGGTGATGATCAAGAGGTGGTCAAGTGGTGTTCAAATAGTGGTCAAGTAGTGGTCAATTGGTCAAGTAGTCGAATGACCACTTAAATTGTAGGGTATGGTACGTGTAGTGAAACGGTGATGGTAAAATAAGTAATGACATGGTCAAATAGTGGTCAAGTAGAGGTCAAATAGTGGTCAAATGGTCGAGTGATCACTTAAAATGTAGAGGAAAGTACGTGTAGTGAAGCGGTGTTGGTTAAAGTGATCGATGAGGTGGTCAAGTAATGGTCAGGTAGTGGTCAAGTGGTCGAATGATCACTTAAATTGTAGGGTATGGTACGTGTAGTGACATGGTGATGGTTAAAGTGATCGATGACATGATCAAGACGTTATGCCGACTGCTAAGTTCAGAAAGTAGTGTCCTTACTATTGGCAATTTCCCTGACAGGAGCGCCCCAAGCACTTATTTTGTATTGGTCAATAGCACCTAGAGGTACACTCGACACACATGGACAATAGTTACATCCGGTCAAAGATGGCGTCGCACCCTATCACACATGGGTTATTGCTACAACCAGACTACGTCTCATTCACTAAAACTGGTCAAATATGGCGTCACATCCGGTCACAGGGTAATGGTACATCTGAGACACGTGGTTAAGAGGGAAACTATAGAAAAAGGGTGTCCTATCGGTTGTCGAGTCAGGGAACCTAACGTATGATGATCACTGTGTATAGTAGTGAATACACTGCATCATCAACACTGCATCCGAAGGGTAAAATGGTCACCCCCTCTCTCTCTCTTTTCTATAACCGTGTAGTCCTAGTGTTATCCGGTTACACCAAAGGACACTCGGGCATCAACACAACATAAACTGGTCTCGAAAACCCCATACGCGCGTGTAAACAACTAATCACAGTTTCCGACTAAGCCTTTCTCATACTCATAGTACAGAGATGTGATCACCGATACTAGTCTGGGAAGACGTATCTGTGCGTAACAACTATCGGGTCATACAACGACGAGTGGCTAGTGGATGTTAACAGATGCACACAAACACAACAAAATGTCCCGACTCAACCTTAGGCAATGCATGTAACAGGACATATCACATGTCCGCTGTCATAACTAACGACGTTATCACGTAGCAAATTAGACATCGACACTTTCATTTCCTTTCTATGTGTCCATAGTGTCTTTACATCTTTCTCCAGAAACCCATTTCCAAGACCAATATATGTTTGTCAGTGTGCCTGCTCAGTCCCACATTTCACAACCAAACAAAAGTACACTTTCTATGTACCACTTCAACCATCAAATAAGAAAATGTGTTGCACAAAGTATTAAAATAATTGGTCAAATATAGAAATATCTCGTCCAAACTTATAAAAAGTACGAACATTTGTTAACCTATTGGGAAAAATATCAATCAAGTAGGAAAGTTTGTTAGTCAAATAGAAAAACATATTGACGACGTAACGATATATCGTGTCCACACTTACGAAAAGTAGGGAAATTTGATAGCCAAATGAGAAAAAAGATTGACCAAGTAACGAAATATCTCCACCAAACTTATGAAAAGTACGAAACTTTGTTAAGCAAGTTGAAAATGTATGACCCAAAAAAGAAAAATATAGCACCCCAAAATATAAAAAATAGGAAAATATTTTAACCAAAAGGGGAAAAATCTTGGGCCAAATAGGAAAAATTTTTTGCCAAATGGGGAAAATATTGCCAAGTAACGAAAACTCGTTCAAACCTAAAAAGAAAAAAGTAAAAGGGGGAAACTTTTTGGGGGG
>JACEFZ010000153.1:0-60553 GCA_014155875.1 Cepaea nemoralis | reverse complement strand
AGGGAGGGGGGCTTTCCTATAGAGGGCTGCTCAGTCGCTCAGGGAGTTGTCGAATCCCACTGCTGCTCCGGTCAGTAGAACACGCCATATGGCCTGAGCCGCCTGTGTGCCGGTCTGTGACTACGGCTGCAGTGTACCCACGCCTTCCGCTTCGCCACTTGCCCATCACTACATGGCTTGAAGGTGATATATGAAGTTGGATCAAGAATGACTTGCGGGATGAATTGGATTAAAGTGAGGAAGTGTTGCGCAATTCGTCGACCTCACTTTCTCGCCATCCATCCAGAGTCCATCTGAGTCCACCTGACAAGACACGTCAAGACGACTGGAGACGAATACAGGTGCAGCGGATGACCAGGGCGCTCTACCTGCCTTGCCGTGCTCATTACGTTCCACAACGCTTTGCAGGTAATCGCCTTCTTACCCGTTAAATCAACACTGACTTTGTCCGCGCAGTCTGCTGAGTCCTGTCTTCAAATGCTTGTTAGGCATACCCTAGTTTACTAATTGGTTTGACACCACATCGGTTATTCACGCCTGGTATTGTGTGGGTGGGGAAATGTGTGTGGGTGGGGAATCAGTGGGTGGGTGCGGCATGTATGTTTTCCTGGGTCTGTGTGAGTGCGTGGAGGTATGTGTGGGTGAGTGGGGGAGGTGTGGTGGGGGGAGGATGTGTGGGTGGCTGCGGGTTTTGCGGGTGGCTTCGGGATGTGATTGTGGATGGGGGATGTGTCTCACAACATTGCAATATGCACGTTTTATGTTTACAACTTTCATTTGACAATGTTTTTTTCCCATGTTAATGTACCATGCGTCATATGCAATGGTAATGCTTACAAAATCCATTTAACAATGTTTTTTTCCCCTATGTAAATGTAACATACACATTTGATGAATGACAGACGAGTGATTGAAAGGGCCGAATGTAAGACGGGCCCGCGTGCCCAATTTGTTACCCTTTTAAAATAAAGTTTGTTTGTTCGTTCGTTCTTTCGTTCGTTTGGTTTAGCCAGCCTGTCACAGCTGTTGACCGAAATAAATATATGTTGATTGAAGGTGGTGGGGAATTTTGAATATCTTGAGTCACTGATTACCAACAATGGTGATACAATGAAAGAAGTTAAAAGACGAATAGCTATTGCTCTTCAGAGACTAAAACAACTGAATAAATTATGGAGAGCAACAGACAGAACTACAACAATCAGATTTTTAAGAGCATGCATCTTCGCCATTGCTACATACGCCTTTGAGACCTGCACACTTACTAAACAAGCTGAACAGCGCATAAATGCCTTTGCATATAAATGTTATAGACTAGCTCAAAAAATATCTTGGATAAAGAAAAATAACAAATGCATCCATACTTCAAGAGCTGAATATTGAAGAAGGTTTGGCTAGTAAAGACGGTAAAACAAGGAAATTGAAATATTTTGGTCACTTGAAACGTCACCAAAGTTTTGAGAGAAGAATAATGGAGGGATATATGCCTGGGAAGAGAAGGGAGAGAAAGGTTAAAGAGAATATGTGTGTAGATGTGGCGGACGATCTCCAGATGGTGTATCAAAACGCGGGGACTCTTGTTTATGATCGACAGGTATTTCGGGAAGGTTGTTATTGGATGTGATGTTCTGCAGAGGACATGCTACTGAAAGAATGAATGAATTACTACAAATAACACACGGGGTCATTCTTCTCCGTTGATGAGGACATTGTGTATAAATACTTAATATAGGGATGATATTACTTTGTTTTTTATTTGAAACCCATCATGGGCCTCCGATTATGTACACATAAAAGGAAAAAGTCAAGAACATCTATTCATAAAATATTTTCACACATAGAATAGTGTAATATATACATTTTAATTTACACACACGCATTCAACTATATAAAAACAATTTAAAACACACACACACACACACACACACACACACATATATATTATGCTGATAATATATATATATATATATATATAGATATATATATATATATATATATATATATAATATATATATATATATATATATATATATATATATATATATATATATATTATCAGCATGCAAGCCCTATCAACCGGCGCGCATAAATCTGAATGAAGTCGTGATGAACAGTTAACCAAAAATAAACAGTCTCACCTGTGTTAAGTGATGAAAATTACACTTACATACTACAACAAGCTGTCATAAGAATTGTTATTGAAAAAGATCAATGTCAGCCTATTACGAGAGGTGTGAGACAAGGATGTGTAATGTTTAGAGATCTTTTACCTGTACAATGAAAATATTTTCAGAAATGTAGAAGATATGAAAGAAATCATCAGTTGAGTTAAGCTGAGAACATTAAGCTGACATTACTGCACTCAGGACATTCCCATCTGCGCCCCGTCCACTCGTTCAACAGCCAGTGAAGAGTCACACTGCTATCTGATTGAAAGTGCTCCTGGGCTTCCTTCTCAGTTTTGAGATTCTACCAGAACAACTGCCAATCCCCCGCAATCTAACCCTTTCCACATACAGGTTCTGAATCTGTTCCCCCGCTTCGCCATCTAGTCCCACAGGAGCACGAACTCCTCCCCCCTTGTCCATAAGAAATCTACCACTAAGAGGTGCATTTCCTGCAAGTCTATCAACCTGACATTCCCCTCGCACTCCCGCATGGCCAGTGCAAACAACCCATCCAATTCTCACGAACTGTAACCTCTAAAGCGAGATGGCCCATTCCACGCGAATTTATTTTTTTCTCAACTTACTAGGCATACTCCGTGAGTCCGTGATGAAGATAATGTGTGTTGCAGTGGTCTCCTCTAACCAACGGAATACCGCTGTGAATGCTTCCACCTCCATTCTCATGCTGGAGGTCGTGGGTCACGTATGCCACTCTCCCTTTTTTAAGGAATCATAATTATAGGACGAAACATCAATTACATTAGATATGCGGATGAAACAGCATTGACTGCACACAATTAGCAGGATCTGCAACATTTAGTAGATGTGGTTGTTGCACACAATGAACAACTAGGGTCAGAATGCGAATTAAAAAGACACAGATTATGGTCATCACTAGGAAGAAGGAAATAACACAATGTAATATACAAGTAAATGAAAATATAATTAAACAGGGGAATCAGTACAATTATATCGGAACAGTAATAACAACTGATGGGAGATGCCTTTAAGAGATTAGAACAAGAATCTTCATGGTGAAGGTAGCCTTTTGCAAGATGGAAACCATACTGACCAATAAAAAGATGTCACTTGCAGCGAGAAAGAGAGTATTGACGTGTTACAAAGAACCTGTGAATTTGTATGGATGTGAAGCGTGGACAATGAGCAAACAGGCTAAAAGACATCTTATGGCTGTAGAAATGTGGTTTCTGCGGAAAATGTAAAGAATACCATGGACAGACGAAACAACCAATGAGCAAGAACTACAAGATACAAATGAAAATCGTAAACTGATTAGAGAAATTAGATCCAGACAGTCACACATTTTCGGTCACGTTATAAGGAGAAATAAATTTAAGAAATTTGTGACAACTAGCAAGATCGAGGGGAAGAGACCGAGGGGAAGACCGAGAAGTAAATACCTGGATTCTTGGCCACGTGGAATGGTTGAGACAGGATCACGGAGCTGATCCACAACTCTGGTGGTCGGGTGAGATGACAAAACGTGACCGCCCATGCTTATCGGCATGGCACATGATGGATGGATGGAACAAAAACACGCAAGCTAGCGAAGAGAAAACACAGCGTGACTTCTCAGTAGAGCGGACCGATGCACAATGCGTTTTGTGTGGTCCTGAAGCCAGTTTGAGTCTACCAATCTGTGGACTTAAATGCTCCCTTCCTGAAAACCCTAAAGTTCCCCTCATGGGGTGGGGGTGGTGGGGGGGGGGGGGGGAAATTCCCCCCTGGTTCAGGACCACTGCCTTCGACGAATATTGAAACGACCAAGTCACTAGACTACTGAACACAATATATGATACTGAAGATATACCTCCTCAATTATGTAAATCTATATTTATAGCAATCCCTAAGAAATCAGGAACCTTGGAATGTGACCAACATCAAACAATTCGTATAATGAACCACATCTCGAAGATGTTGCTAAGAATCATCATGCAACGAGTTAGAAAGGTTATAATGTCTCCAGAACGTTTTTCCCTTTACAGTGAAAATAGATTTTAGAAATGTAGAAGATATAAGAGGCATCACCTTGAGGGACACAACATCAGTGTCTTGAAGTGCCTGTCCTCTAAATCCCACGGGACCGTACACTTAAAGCAACTCAAATTGAACTCGTCAAGAACAGATCAGAACAACAAAACATGTTCTATCTTACCAACAGGATCATGAACATATGGCAGACTCAAATCGAGCAAGCGAAAGACGTACGTTTATTCCGCCGCAGGACAAAAGATATAACTCTTGTAGAAACGTGAGCTGATCCCTATACGCAGGATCGGCACTCACTTAAATAACATCTACTTACGAGCTCTAAGTCCAGCTCGCTGCCCTTGAGGCTTAATTATCCAAATCCTCAGTTCAACTGATTAAATAAAAGTCTAGGTATCCGCACCCGGTCTTTCTACTGTTGTGTTGTCTTTAATACATTCCTCTCCGGACTCCCAGCTGCTTCATCACGAAATTACCGCCTCCAGGTGTCACCTTCACACGGAGCCTTTTAGAAACACATCCTTTCGAATCCACAATTCACAGCGTCCCCCGTTGCCGTCCAATGACGTTGTTTTCCTTCCTTGGTTTCTCATATTTGTCGTCCAGTTTTGTGACTGTCTGGGAAAATCCAGTAAGGTCTCTTCTTTATACTTGGTGGCGCGTGTTCCGTTATGTGGTATAATGCCCCCTCCCAGATAAAAAAAATTATTTATAATTTTTTTCTTTATATCTGTATATATGTACGACTACCACAACAATTTTAACCACAACTGAATAGTACTTGGTTTTACCCCCTTATCTACCCTAAAAAAAATAAAGCTACATAACGGGCACGCCCACCTGTCCAAACCCTCCGTTGGACGTCGTGTGGCTGATCATGGGCAATCAGACCAACTAATAAACATATTAGTCCCTACCTTGTCATAATAGACAAGTGTGTCCTAACTCTAGGTTTTACCATGAGTTTAGGACGAGGGTAATAATGAGGTTTTCCATGTAACCATTTTTGTTGTAGTTGACCCTTGTTGTCCTTGTTTGGTATCATACATCTTTTCCTTTTCCTGAAATTTATCTCCATGGGTAGGGTGACTTATACGCTTTCCGCTTTGAGAATCTATTGATCCTTTTCCTGTGGATATCTTAAGAATGTCGCTTGATTGTATCTATTCTTTTGCTCCTTCTGTGCCGCTTAATCCATCTACTATAATATTAATTAATCCAACAACATTGTTAATGCAAGTAAATAATTAATATCATCGAATTCAATATTTATATTAATACCAATATCATATTAATATCAATCTGCAATTACTTATTAATAATTTAACAATCAACTAATGAATAACTATTATTAACACAATCATATGTTCATGATCCTGTTGGTAAGATAGAACATGTTTTGTTGTTCTGATCTGTTCTTGACGAGTTCAATTTGAGTGTCTTGAAGTGCCTGTCCTCTAAATCCCACGGGACCGTACACTTAAAGCAACTCAAATTGAACTCGTCAAGAACAGATCAGAACAACAAAACATGTTCTATCTTACCAACAGGATCATGAACATATGGCAGACTCAAATCGAGCAAGCGAAAGACGTACGTTTATTCCGCCGCAGGACAAAAGATATAACTCTTGTAGAAACGTGAGCTGATCCCTATACGCAGGATCGGCACTCACTTAAATAACATCTACTTACGAGCTCTAAGTCCAGCTCGCTGCCCTTGAGGCTTAATTATCCAAATCCTCAGTTCAACTGATTAAATAAAAGTCTAGGTATCCGCACCCGGTCTTTCTACTGTTGTGTTGTCTTTAATACATTCCTCTCCGGACTCCCAGCTGCTTCATCACGAAATTACCGCCTCCAGGTGTCACCTTCACACGGAGCCTTTTAGAAACACATCCTTTCGAATCCACAATTCACAGCGTCCCCCGTTGCCGTCCAATGACGTTGTTTTCCTTTCCTTGGTTTCTCATATTTGTCGTCCAGTTTTGTGACTGTCTGGGAAAATCCAGTAAGGTCTCTTCTTTATACTTGGTGGCGCGTGTTCCGTTATGTGGTATAATGCCCCCTCCCAGATAAAAAAAATTATTTATAATTTTTTTCTTTATATCTGTATATATGTACGACTACCACAACAATTTTAACCACAACTGAATAGTACTTGGTTTTACCCCCTTATCTACCCTAAAAAAAATAAAGCTACATAACGGGCACGCCCACCTGTCCAAACCCTCCGTTGGACGTCGTGTGGCTGATCATGGGCAATCAGACCAACTAATAAACATATTAGTCCCTACCTTGTCATAATAGACAAGTGTGTCCTAACTCTAGGTTTTACCATGAGTTTAGGACGAGGGTAATAATGAGGTTTTCCATGTAACCATTTTTGTTGTAGTTGACCCTTGTTGTCCTTGTTTGGTATCATACATCTTTTCCTTTTCCTGAAATTTATCTCCATGGGTAGGGTGACTTATACGCTTTCCGCTTTGAGAATCTATTGATCCTTTTCCTGTGGATATCTTAAGAATGTCGCTTGATTGTATCTATTCTTTTGCTCCTTCTGTGCCGCTTAATCCATCTACTATAATATTAATTAATCCAACAACATTGTTAATGCAAGTAAATAATTAATATCATCGAATTCAATATTTATATTAATACCAATATCATATTAATATCAATCTGCAATTACTTATTAATAATTTAACAATCAACTAATGAATAACTATTATTAACACAATCATATGTTCATGATCCTGTTGGTAAGATAAAACATGTTTTGTTGTTCTGATCTGTTCTTGACGAGTTCAATTTGAGTGTCTTGAAGTGCCTGTCCTCTAAATCCCACGGGACCGTACACTTAAAGCAACTCAAATTGAACTCGTCAAGAACAGATCAGAACAACAAAACATGTTCTATCTTACCAACAGGATCATGAACATATGGCAGACTCAAATCGAGCAAGCGAAAGACGTACGTTTATTCCGCCGCAGGACAAAAGATATAACTCTTGTAGAAACGTGAGCTGATCCCTATACGCAGGATCGGCACTCACTTAAATAACATCTACTTACGAGCTCTAAGTCCAGCTCGCTGCCCTTGAGGCTTAATTATCCAAATCCTCAGTTCAACTGATTAAATAAAAGTCTAGGTTTCCGCACCCGGTCTTTCTACTGTTGTGTTGTCTTTAATACATTCCTCTCCGGACTCCCAGCTGCTTCATCACGAAATTACCGCCTCCAGGTGTCACCTTCACACGGAGCCTTTTAGAAACACATCCTTTCGAATCCACAATTCACAGCGTCCCCCGTTGCCGTCCAATGACGTTGTTTTCCTTTCCTTGGTTTCTCATATTTGTCGTCCAGTTTTGTGACTGTCTGGGAAAATCCAGTAAGGTCTCTTCTTTATACTTGGTGGCGCGTGTTCCGTTATGTGGCAATCAATAACATTAGATATGAGGATGATGCAGTACTGAATGTAGAGAATGACCAGGATCTGCAACACTTAGTAGGTACGGTTATTGTACACAGTGAATAACTAAGCTTAGCATTAAATTGTAAGAAGACAGAGGATATGGTCGTTTCTAAGAAGAAATAAATACCGAAATTTAATATAAGGATAAATAGGAGTATTCTTAAACAAGTGAATCGGTACAACTATCTCGGGACAATCTTAACATCCGATGGGAGGTACCTTGAAGCGATTAGAAAAAGAATTGCTATGGCAAAGTTAGCCTTTTGCAAAATGGAAAACATGCTGAATACTTCATACAAACAATTGCCACGAGAAAAAGCGTGTTGACGTGCTACATGGAACATATACATTTGTGGTGTCATAGGAATCCTTTAGAAAATGAATTCTGGGTAAACGATGAGCAGACGCCTGGAAAATATCTAATGGTAGTGGAAATGTGCATTCTGGGGATAATGCATAGATTATCGGGGACAGACATAAAAATGAGCACGTACCACAATAGCAAATGGAAGCAGCAATTGGATTAAAGAAATTAGACGTAGACAGTGAAATTATGTTGCTACGCTATGAGAAGAAATAAACTAGAGAACGTGGTGTCAACTGGCAAGATTGCGGGGAAGGGAAATAGGGGAAGGTAGAGAGAAGTAAATAGTTGGATGGCTTGACCACATTTATGTGAGCACGCTATGAGAAGAAATAATCTAGAGAACTTGGTGACAACTGTCAAGATTGAGGGGAAGGGAACGAGAGGAAGGCAGAGAAGTAAATATATGGTCGGGACAAGAACACAGAGCTGATCCACAACTCTGGTGATAATGTAGGATGTCGACACATGACAGCCGACGCCTACCAGCATGACACATTATAAATGAATCGCAACTGCTTTTTCTTCGTGCTAACTGGCTTTGTGTCGTGTAATTTGCAAAGAAGATTTTTAATAGTTAAATATGTTGAAAGGACTTTTGAGATTTGGAACATCGAGCTGGAGTGGCCGAAGAACTAACCCGGGAGCTGGTTGAATATCAAATGGATATAACAGAAATTCAAGAAATAAGGTGGCCAGGAGAGGGTACTTTAGAGCAAAATGGAATGATTATAATATATGGAGGAAACACCCAAAATAAACATGAATTAGGAACAGGATTTGTCATCAAAAAAGAATTATGGGGGAACGTTTTAAACTTTAAAGCTTTTAATGACAGGATTAGTAAATTACGAATAAAAGGTAAATGGAAAAATATAACGATGATTAATGTACATGCACCTACTGAAGAGAAAGAAGATGATATTAAAGAAGACTTTTATAATGATCTGGAAGATGTCATAGAAGAAACCCCCAAACAGGACATCCTGATTGTGCTGGGAGACTTCAATGCAAAAATAGGTAGAGAGCAAATTAATAAAAAAAAAAGTGGCCGGTATGGAAAGCCTACATACAACTTCAAATGATAATGGATGGAGAGTCTTCAACCTGGCAGAAGCCAAAGGACTGCAGATTAGCAGTACCAGACTACAAAGAAATGATATACACAAACAAACTTGGAAATCATGTGACAAGAGAACCTATAATCAAATAGATCACATTTTAATTAACAACATAAATGCATCAAACATACAGCAAGTCAGAAGTTATAGAGGAGCTGAGTGCCACAGTGACCACTTCCTCGTTGGAGCACAATTTAAAATAAAACTTAAGAGAGCTTTCTATACTAAATTACAAAGATTACACCCAACATATAACAGAGAAAAACTACAAGACATTACAGTCAAAGAGAAATTTACAGATGAAATAAAAAACTCTGAACAACCCTTCGGAGGAAAGCGTTGACCAAACTTGGTTGAACATCAAGAATACAATTCAATCTACTGCAGAAGAATGTCTCGGTGTGTTAACCACGCATAGAAAGAACGGATGGTTCAATCAAAAATGTGAAGAAGCAGTCATTAGGAAGAAGAATGCCAGACATGTATGGTTAAATGACATCAATAACATCAAAAAGGAAGAGCATTATAGAAATGAATGTAAAGAGGCTACAAAAATAGTCAGACAGCAGAAGCGAGAATATATGAGTAATATAATCAAAGATATGGAAACTAATCACCAGAAAAATAAATCCAGAAAATTTTTTAAAGAACTGAAGTCAATGAAACGAGGGCACCAACAAAACACATATGGTTTAAAAGACAAAAATGGGAATATGATAAATACCAATGAGGAAATGTGCATCACATGGAAAGAATATTTTATTGAATTACTAAATTGTGAAGCTCCAAGTAACATTTTCCCACAGGAAGAGGTTCTAACATGCGAACCACAAATTGAAGAACCTGTATTTGAAGACATCCTATATGTAATCACACGACTTAAAAACAATAAGGCAACTGGGACTGATGAAATTGCTGCTGAATTTATAAAGGCAGGTGGCCATGCATTACATCTAAAGCTATACGAACTAATAATAAAAATCTGGAGGACAGAAGAATTACCCCATGACTGGAAAGAGTCATTATTGATACCTATCTTCTAAGAAAGGAGACAAGTTCCAATGTGGAAATTATAGAGGAATATCACTACTGTCCACAAGCTATAAGATACTATCCGCAGTATTACTAAATAGACTAAAACCACTTTCAGAAGACATATTAGGTGACTACCAGGCGGGTTTTAGACAAAACAGATCAACAATAGATTTCTTGATTTCTTACGACAAATAGCCGAGAAACATTGGGAATATAAAAGAGATCTTCATAACATGTTTGTGGATTTTAAAAAGGCTTATGATAGTGTCCATAGGAATAGTCTATGGAATGCTATGCAGGAATTTGGAATACCAAGGAAGTTAATCAACATGACCAGACTATGCATGGAAGATACTTATATAGTAACATATAAAGGCAGGAAACCAGACCCCTTCCAAATAACATCTGGCTTGAAACAGGGTGATGCACTATCGCCGCTACTCTTCAATCTGGCTCTAGAGAAAGTTGTAAGGAAGGTAAAGGAGGAATGTGATATTGGAGGAACATCCAAGCTGCTTGGTTATGCAGATGATATAGATATTATAGGGCAAAGTGAACAAAAGACATTGGAAATATTGACTCACTTAAAGGAAAAAGCCCAACATATGGGGCTGGTTATCAACCAAGATAAGACAGAATATATGGTAATTTCAAGAGACGGAATGGCTAAAAACTCTGGCCACATACAAATAGATAATATGACCATTAAAAGAACGGAAACATACAAATACCTGTGTACAATCTTCAACTGCTCCAACATCATAAGGGAAGAAATACAAACTAGAATCAATTCTGGAAATAAGATATACTATGCACTACGTCTACTAAAATCAAAGGCGCTATCTCGTAACACCAAAATCACAATATACAAAACACTGATCAGACCAGTTGTGCTGTATGGCTCTGAAACCTGGAGTACAACGAAAGGAGACGAAGCCTTGTTACAAACCTTTGAGAACAAAATTTTAAGACGCATCTTTGGACCCATTAGGGATACACAAAGTGGAGAGTGGAAAAGAAGAAGTAACAAAGACATTTATGATCTGTTTAAGTCCCCGCTAATCACTGGTATCATGAAGGCTATTAGACTACAATGGCTGGGGCATATAGAAAGAATGGAAGATAATAGGGAAACAAAACTCGCTTACACTCAGGAAATAAATGACCGTAGACCCCGAGGTAGACCAAGAAGACGGTGGAGAGATAATATATATACAGACCTACAAGCACTTAGAATCAACGACTGGCAAGAGAAGGTCCACCAGAGAGACGAATGGAGACGGATTGTATTTGCAGCAAAGAACCTCAATGGCTCGGAAAGCTGAAGAAGAAGAAGATATGTTGACGAAATACACCTTCACACAGACTTTTAAACAGAAGGCTGCCGCCCAAATTCTTATCAGTCTCATGGTTTCTCTTTAAAGACAGTTATTGCCAGAAAAATTTACTGTTTGGTCGTGTTACAGAGAGCAGAAATATCGTTGGAGCAGTTATTGTCACCATTGTCTATGTCACCATTATCATTGTCACCATTTTCGATGATAATGGTGACATAGACATATCATTGTCGTTATTATCTACGTCACCATTATCATTGTTATCATTACCAATGTCATCATTACCATTGTCACCGGTATTATTTTCACTATTATCGATGTCATCAATATCATCGCGACCATGATAATTCTTACCATTATCATTATCATTATCATCATTAACATTGCCATCACTATCATCATAATCATAATTATTATAGGGAACCAGGGTGTGTGTGTGCGTATATTACACGCACACATTGGCACCTTGATGTCTTGACAGATGATAGTTTGTGCATTAAAAAGGCATAATAACTTTTACCTATGGCGGTAGCGCATGTGACTGATAAGGCCACTTTGCGCTCTAAATGTCCGTTCACAGTGGGTGCATGTGAACACGTGGTCATTTCCACCATCATGCACCATCTTACGTCTCAAACGCTCGATATGTGACTTATCTGCAATAATTTTCTCCTTTGTCTTTATTCCATTTCTGATGTTTGCCCTCCATGCAACACGTTCAGCGGCGACTTGCTCCCAATGTGCATTATCAATGCCTGTATCAATCATGTCCCGCTTACACACATCTTTGTATCGTAGTAGAGGCCGACCCTGAGATCTCTTACCCATCTGTAATTCACCAAAAAAGATGTCCTTTGGTATTCTACCATCATCCATCCTCCTAAGATGTCCTATCCATCTAAGTCTACGAAGACTGAGCATGGAATAAACTGTCACACAACCTGATCTTTCCAATACTTCAGTATTTGTGATTTTGTCTTGCCACTTAATACCAAGAATTCTTCGCAGACACCGCATATGAAAGCTGTTTAAATGTTTCTCTTGGTGTGAGTAAGTTGTCCAGGTTTCACTGCCATAAAGAAGAGTACTAAGGACACAGGCTTGATAGACAAGGACTTTTGTTTTGGCAGTAAGCTTCCTGTTCTCCCAGACTCTTTTTCTTAACCTGTTCATTGTTGTTGCTGCCTTACCAATCCGGATGTTGATTTCCTGATCTAGGGATAATTTGCTATTTACCACTGATCCTAGATATGTAAAATGGTCTACCATCTCTAGTTCGGCGTCGTCAATAAAGATTGATGGTACCCCATGTGCACCTTGTGACATAATCTGTGTCTTCTTTTTGCTAATTGTTAAACCAAATTCAGAACAAGCATTGGAGAATGCAGATAGTAGACATTGCAATTCTTCCTCAGAGTGGGTCGTAACTGCAGCATCATCTGCAAAAAGCAACTCTCTGATCAGTACCCTCCTAATTTTGGTCTTGGCCTTCAATCTCTGAGCATTGTAGAGGCCGCCATCTGAGCGTGAGTGAATGTATATACCACCATCCTGATCACGAAAGGCATATTTCAGTAGAAGTGAAAAGTATATTCCAAAGAGGGTGGGAGCTAGTACACAACCTTGCTTAACTCCACTCTTGATTTCAAATTCTTCAGAAGTTGCACCATCAAACTTGATTATACCCTTCATGCCTGTGTGGAACGATTCCACAATGGACAGAAGAGTTGGTGGGCAGCCAATCTTCTTTAGTGCCTTGAATAGACCCTCACGACTGACCAAATCAAATGCCTTTGTGAGGTCGATGAAGGCAATAAACAGTGGTTGATTCTGTTCACGGCATTTTTCTTGCATTTGTCGCAATGAGAATATCATATCAATGGTAGACCGGTTCTGTCGAAAGCCACACTGTGATTCGGGGTAGACTTGATCTCCTAGGACTTGAAGTCTGCGCAGAACAATTCTGGCAAATACTTTTCCAACAATACACAGAAGTGAGATACCCCTATAGTTGTTGCAGTCGCTCCGATCGCCCTTGTTCTTGTACAGTGTTATGATGCTTGAATCTTTGAAATCCTGTGGGACTTGTCCTTCTCGCCAGCATAGCTCTATTAGCTGGTGGATCTGTAGAGTGAGTGTGTCTTGTCCACTCCTTATAACCTCTATTGGAATCCCATCCTTACCTGGAGCCTTGCCAGATGCAAGTTCATTTATAGCACACTTAACTTCTGTTATGGTGGGAAGTGTGTCCAGGTGGTCAAGAGTTGGTAGAGCCTCTATGGCGTTGAGGGCATCATCCGCTAGTTTGGTCTCACTTGAGTAAAACTTCAAATAGTGCTCTACCCATCTGTCCATCTGCTGTTTCTTGTCAGTGATGATTTCTCCAGTCAAGGTTTTCAATGGTGCACTTATTTTGATCACTGGACCACAGGCTTTCTTTATTCCTTCATACATGCTTCTTATGTTTCCCTTATCACTTGCGATTTGAATGGACTCACATAACTTGATCCAATAATCATTTGCACACTGCCTGGCAGCCTTTTGCACATCCTTCCTAGCTTGCCTTAGCTCACTCAGAGTGTTACGCGTTGGTCTTTCCTTGTTTCTTAAGAGAGCTTTCTTCTTCTTATCAATCAAGGGCTGCAGAGTCTCGCTGTTTGCCGCAAACCAGTCCTGCCTCTTATGATCCACAGTGCCGTAAACCCCTACGGCAGTTTTATAAAGAGTTTCCTTAATTTGACCCCACTTTTCATTTACTGTACAATTTTCTGGTGTATCAGTGAAAGCGTCTTCAAGTTGCTGTTGAAACTGAAAGCACTTTTCAGGATCGTGAGTGTTAATAATATTAATCCTGGGGCTAGATTTGTGTTTAGCTGTGTAGATTCTCTTTGGTCTCAGTCTAACCCTTGCAACAACCAAAGAATGATCCGTATCACAGTCAGCACTGTGGTAACTTCGAGTCAATGATATATGGTTCAGATGTTGTCTCCGTGTGATGATGAAGTCCAGCTGGTGCCAATGGCCGGATCTTGGATGTTTCCATGTGACCTTATGCATCTCTTTTGTTTTAAAAAAGGAGTTTGTAATACATAGGTCATTACTGGTGCAATGCTCCAGCAGCCTTTGCCCATTTTCATTCATGCGACCGATGTTGTATTTTCCAAGGCACACTGGCCATGAACTCGAGTCCTTGCCCACACGAGCATTGAAATCACCGAGCATATAAATGTAGTCAGATTTTGGAACTGCCTTGATCACGGAGTCTAACTCCTCATAGAACGAATCCTTCACATCATCAGAGGAATCGAGTGTCGGTGCATATGCAGTAATAATGGTGGCAAACCCACAAGAGGTTGCCAAGCGCAGGGATAATAGTCTTTCATTTCCTCCTGCTGGAATTTCAATCATTCCCAGTAGCGAATTCTTCACTGCAAAGCCCACACCGTGTTGCCTTTTTTCTGCCTGCCCTCTACCCTTCCAAAAAAAGGTGTAATTGTTTTCCCTGAGTGACCCTTCCTCAGCGAGGCGAGTCTCCTGCAGGCCAGCAATATCAATGTTAAGACGATTGAGTTCGGCATCAATCACAGCCGTTTTTCTCACATCGTCAATATTGGTCAAGTCAGTGGAAAATCCTGGACACATGGTTCTCACGTTCCAGGTTGCAAGCCGTAGCTTGAGGTTTCTATTTTTATTTTTGTTTGTACCTGGTGCATTGGTTTTACAGCCTGCGATTCAGATTTTGTCCTAGCCCAAGCACCCATTGAAGCAGGCAGGCTGTGGCGGATCAGCACCCAATTGGCCGGGGGCTGCCCAGCTTGAGGCGGGCGGTAGCTGATCAGTGACACCTGTAGGTGTCTCCCACCGTCAGAGGCAACGCGTGGCGCCCCATGTCTACGCCAAGTTGACAGGGACTTATAACCCGTAACAGTTGCCTCTCGCTTTGATTCCGAGACCAGTTAAGACCAGGGATGGAGTTATTGCCTCTCCATAGCACAAAGCCTGGGCTAAAATATAGAGATCATGTGTTGCCCATACAGCATGATCCCTCTCTCGGCCTGCCTAGTTCACTCCAGAGGAAAGGTAACACCCCTACATCTGGAACAAGACAAGCTGCAGAAGCTGCCGGATCAGCAAAGCAATGCTCTAACTGTCCGCCTGTCGGAGCTTCGATCCTAGACCAGCTGCCAACCAAGGCTTAGGGCCTGGTCTGCCCTGCCATGACATTTTGTCTTTAGCTTGCATTTCCTCGCACCAGGGTAAGGCTTGTACCCTCCCAATTGCTCTCTTCCGCCCGAAGCCGTTGGCACAATGCGGGGTGTCGGGCTTGGTAAGCGCCGCCCAACGTTCGGCGCTAACAGAAAGCAGGTAGTACCGTCTACTGTTATACGGTAGCTCAGTCATATCTGACTAAGACCTGACATTATGTACAAAAAGCAATATATGATGTTAGTTACAGATGCTTAAAAAATATTGGACATGCTGTGCAAAAGACTAAACAATCCAGATTGAATTATAAGCTGAAAAATATAGGTGGAGGGTAGCAAGTGTGTAGCCATATACTGATTTCATAAATCCTTGTTTCTGATGAATCTGTTTCCTTCTGAATGACGACCATAATAAATGTATTTGCTTTTCCCAAATGTACCTTGATGGTCAGTTTGATCTGTAGCATTCTCAGGCAGTGGTGAAAACTGGTTACTCGGAGAACTTCCAGAGGATGAATCTATGACCTGTTCTAAATCGCGATCTTTCGGCCTGACAACTAACATGTATGGCCCAACCCGTTTTGCCTCTGCATGTTCTGCTGCGGTCGCTGGTGTGGAGTCCAGAAACTTTAGTCCTGGTAGTTCGTACAGCACATAATATCTGTATCGCTGATAATCTTCTTCATCCTTATCAGAAGAGGACAACTGATTTGGACATGCCTCATTTCCAAGGAGGCTTAGATAAGTCAGTTTGGGTAGTTTGTCCATTAACTTATACAATAGTCCATGCAAATCTGTTAATTTATTTTTGTTCAGTGTTAAAGTATGTAAATTTCGACGAATCTTATACGCACACACTCATACACAAACAAACGTGCATAAGCATACTCATACAAATCTATGTGCACACACAAACATACGCATGCACATATGCATTCATACATTTATTGTGCTATTTCAGGCGAACAACAAAGAATTTGGGGATTTATTCTGAACGCTACTCAGGATAACAGAAGTGTGGCATTTACCTACACTGATGACACTTACGCCAACCACGACATTTACAGAATCCTGTCTAATGCTCCACGGATACCAGTGTCTACCGTCAACATTACTGCCACACATAATAATACAGTTAAACCCCTGGGTATCTTCTTGACACTGTGTGAGGTGGAGATGTTTGGTGGTAATAAATGAATTGTTGATTTCGTTTACAACCATGCATATATAACAACTGTAACTACTTTAAAGTGTGTCTTAGACGTTTTCAAATAGACACATACAATGTTTGTTACCGTTCATTTTTCTTTCTTCTATGTCGAATTTACTTAATATTTAACATACACTGTAATGTATATGATATACATCATAGCTGTGTGATCCCTCAAGCATTGTTTTATTAAGGGAGGGGGGTGTAGTTGATGGTCATCGATACATAGGTTGAATTGAAACAAGACAGCAGCATCGCACCCACGCACTGAGCTGCACAATAGTCGTTTGCGTTTGTACTCAGCTTGAACATTTACAAGAAAATGGATCAGGCAATAACCTTATCACCTCAGTTCATAGGTCTAGGACATTATGTGCATACCAACTACATTAGTGTTATCGTCAACAATTGCCTTAAAGTCTCTCAATAGTATGTAAGGTACCTTTACTATATGTTTTCAGGGTTCAATCCTGAAGTACTTTCTTATATACGCTTATGTGGTGTCATAGGAATCCGTAAGAAAATGAATTCTGAATTTATTTTCAAATCTTGTGCGCAAAGGGCTGACAACCGCTTCCGGTGTTCTTACCTACTGTTGGTCTTACGAAGGTTAAAAAAATAATGTAAGATAGCTATTCATTGTTAAGTGGCGGTGGTGGTTATGAGCTTGGAGGTGGGAAGTAAACGGAGTTGATTATAGTGGTTTGAGGCGGGAAGTAAAGCGGTTATGTGGATGTGTTGTATGGAGTGGCTATCTGTTCTATGTCCACCGTGTAGCTAAGGATCTAAGATAATAAGATATCACTGTCATTATCATCATCATGCGTCATGTCAATAAGCGTAGACGGTCATGTTTTGCAGGCGACCTGTGCGATACTATCTACAGTATTCACCGAGTGCCGATCGATCTTTAACAAAATGGTGTTTAGCACCATATGCACAACGCACTGCACTTTTTACTGAACCTTTTATAAATAAAATTGGGTGAACAAGCTTTAAAGCTGTTGTCTTCATGTAAATCACATTTTTTTGCAAAATCGGTGTTTACATAACATACTGCATTTCGGTAATCATAAATTGTATTCCCAAAAATGGCTATTACTTGGATATTATTCAGATTGTTTGATTATTGCCCAGTTTTTACATACCTACAGTAGTACAGATTCTATCAGAGTATTAGGTCAGAGCTCAATAGATTGTAAAGTGGACTGAACTAGAGAGAAATTAAACTGACAAGATGTATCATTGTTGTTTCGTGTGTGTGTCCATGATATTTGTAGCATTTTCTTCACGAAAAAATGTTCACTGCTAATATCTGTTTTTCAATTTGTCTGCTAATTGTCCAGGTTTCATAGACCCACAACAGTATAGGCTCTGTTTAGCATGCCAACACTTTTGTTCTCATCGCAAATGACCTCTTGTTATTAGTACGTTATCATCATCATGTTATATGCCGATAAGCGTTGGCGGTCATATTTCACACGATCAGCAGAGTCGTGGAACAGTTTAGTTGCCTTGTCTCGATTATGTCAAGTAACAAAGTCTTCCATGTATCAACTTCTCTGACTTTTAATGGCACCTAAGTCCTATCAGTGAAACCATGATAAAGTGAGAGGTGGCCATTGTATACTAGTGTCCTTTTATGAGTCCGAAGTATTTTATATAAGGAGACTTTAAAGGACATTCAATGGCATTGGGCATATGGCGCTGGTCCATAGTCTAATATACCGCTTTTACTTCTCATGACGTTTGAAGCGACCAAAATAATTCAATTTTCGTTGTTGTATCGTCTTTAATAGCCAACATTCTTTAATATTCAGATCTTGTCATATGGGCGAATTTGCCCTTTTCTGTATCCAAGATATTATTAGAACCCGTAAATAACACTTATTTTCAAAGACATGTATACTCTGTTCAGCCTGTTTAGTAAGGTTTCCAGAGAAAGACCAGGAGAAATTGTGCTGGATGGTTTGAGACTGTGGCACGGAGGAATATCATCAGCAGAATTGATCAAGAAAAACCAAAGACCTAGATCCGTGGAGAGTCATGAACGCCTACGCCAGTTGACATTGCACTTGATGATGGTTTATGTCTTTATTCCAGCTCTCCTGGTGATATGTTACACTTTTGGCAACTAGACTACTTACTAATAGTACAAGACAACAAGCAGTACTGTTCAAACCAAAAGGACAAGAAGAAGAGACCGACTAAGTAAACGATGGACAGAGGGCATAACAGAGTCCCTAGGAATCTCGTTATATTGATGTCCATAAACAGGCCATCTCCAGCTGTTTATTTTTTCCCTTGACACCACAAGGTACAGGAGAAACAAAATCAGTTATGCTTTTCTCATTTCTTGATATGTTGAGTTTTATTTTCATGAATCTCCTTTCCGCTTATGTAATTTTTTCCCCGTTGTTTTCTGGTTTTGTCCAGATGTGGCCTTAGTAACATAGAGTTGGTAGAAAGATTGTTGTAGAGTGCTTACGGTCATTCAGATTTAATTAGACTTATAACATGTTTAGCCCATAGATATAAATAGTAAAGTAGAAAGACATGATTCGGGAGGAATTCGTAATTTTAAAAATATGGAAATTAGATACAAAATTGTTAAAAGAAATCTTAAAATGCCATTGTGTTGAAGCATGTTATTTTTGTTATTAATTACTAAAAATGGTGACACAATAAAAGAAATGAAAAGACAACTAATAAATATTTTTCAAAAACTAAGACAACTGAATAAATTGTGGAGTGAGACAGGTGGAACTACACATAATTAGATTTTTAAGCGTATGCATTTTCCATTTCAAACCGCCGATGAGACCTGGAAACGTACTAAACAAGCTGAATAGCGCATAAAGGTCTTTAAAAATAAGTGCTATAGATGGGTTGTACTAATATTTTAGATGTAGAAAAGCAAAAAAAAAAAAAAAACAATCACCCATACGACAATATCTGAATATTGAAGAGTCAGAGAAGTAGATACCTGGATGGCTTGGTCACTTGACATAATCGAGACAAGAACATTAAGCTGCTCCACAACTCTGGTGATAGTGTGAAATATGACCGCCAAAGCTTATCGGCGTGGCATGATTACATCATGATGATAACATACTAATAACAAGAGGTCATTTGCGAGGAGAATAAAAGTGTTGAAGTGCTACATAGAAACTATACTGTTGCAGGTTTGTGAAACTTGGATAATTAGCAGACAATCTGAAACACAGCTAGTAGCAGTTGACATTTTATTCCTAAAGAAAATACCACGAATGCCATGGACACACACAGAAATCTACGAGGACAAGTCTTGTCAGTTTAAGTTATCTGGTTATCTCTAGTTTAGTCCACTTTACAATCTAATGAACCACGACCTAACACTCTGATAGAACCTGTACTATTGTAGGTATGTGAAACATGGACAATAATCAAACAATCTGAATAACATTCAAGTAGTAGTCCATTTTGGGAGTATAAGTTATGATTGATATGGGAGTTTCCAATTACGTTATTACCAATATACAGTATGTCATGTACACGCTGATGATGCATCAATATGATATACCTTTTACATGAATATAACAACATCAAAGCTTGTTCACTCAATTCTACTTAAAATAGGATCAGTAAAAAGTGCGGTGCATTGGGCATATGTGCTAGACACCATTTTGTTATATATATATATATATATATATATATATATATATATATATATATATATATCAGTCGGCACTCGGTGATTACTACCTTAATGCATTCTTCCTTTGGATACTTAAAAGGAATCCAACTCTTTAAGAAAGCTCGTTAAATAAAATAACAATGAAAAACTTCTCACCTTGATTGAATTGACACGAAAATAACTGACGGCAGTCGTGCGAACGTTTTAAGGCATTTATTAATGCGCTGCAGAATCAATATGATACTATTCAAGAACATAAACTGCCCTTTACGACAGGGACGTGGTTTATTTATCTATCCAAGAAATCAGCTCCCAATTCCACTATTCCGTTAGCCTTGACGCCCAGTCTTACATTCAAAATAGTTTAGTCGTTTTTCCTAAAAATCGTCTAAGGTTTTCTTGGCCCGGTCCTTTCATTGAATGAATCTTCGTTAACACATTATTCCTCTCCTTTCGCTGCTCACTTGCCGATCTTTGCAAAACATTGCGTCGTCCAGATCTTATTCCCTTCTACACGGAGCTCTCAGAAAACACAACCGCTTTGGTGTCTGTCATAATCTCCCCGCCAGTTATGCCGCGTCGTCTTTAAAGGCGCCTGGCTATTACGACCAGATTCAAACCATGAGCAACATTAACCACTCCGACTAGGTGTGCTCACAGTGGTTAACCTTCAGAGTGTGAACGTGGGTGCATCGTCCATCTTTGAAGTAGTTGTAAAATAGGATTGATCGTGTGTGTAAGCGGAAAGTTTTGTAAAGTTTTGAACATGGAAAGTAAGTTGTTGATTGTGTTGAACGGACGACAGAACGACTAACAATCATACTTGACAGCACACAAACCTACAAAACTTAGTTGACATCGCATACACCACATAAACGTACTTGTCCTAATTTTTCTTCTTCCAAAAAGCAACAGGTTTTTGTGCCATCCGAACTGTTAGCAAGTGAAGTCCATATTTTTTCAGGGCAGTAACAAGCAGCCATTTTCTCCGGACTCACTTAAGTATTATTCATTTTTTCCTTAGATACTTTTGGTAAGCAGGTCTAAGCACGAGCTGTATCCAAAAAGCATTGTACAAATTGTTGTAGTTGATTTACTAACACCATACTTTGTGTTGTATATTCATTGTATCTGACATATTTCATCATGTCTACATTGAATGATTTCATCGAAACTGGTTTGAAAATGAAGTTATCTGGTGATTATTTGACAAAATGGAGTGAGGCTAAGTATGCAGAATATTTAGCTATAGAGGAAAAAGCTAGGGAACGTGAAGATAGAGCTGCTGAAAGAGAGTTGAGAACGAAATGGCAGAATTAGAAGCCGCTATGAAACAGGCTGAATTGGCCGCCAAAACTAAACAGGCAGAATCAGATACTGCGTTGAAACAATCTGACTTAGCGGCCAGTGCCGAAGTAAAGAAAGCTGAAATTCTAGCCAAAAGTAAGAGGGAAGAACTGGAGATCCAGCTAAAAATTAAACAGCTAGAAGCTGAAACATCAGATAAAGAGTCTAGAAAGTCAGAAAGACTAGACAAAGAAA
Organism: Cepaea nemoralis; assembly: GCA_014155875.1. NCBI lineage: Eukaryota > Metazoa > Mollusca > Gastropoda > Stylommatophora > Helicidae > Cepaea > Cepaea nemoralis. Next base: position 38,412 of record JACEFZ010000153.1, on the reverse strand, counting down.
ACCAATACAAAAAGTACCAAGGGATCGTGAAAAATTTCACCACGGGCGACTGCATTGCAGCCTTCACCCAAAATTTTGAATGCCTAATGGAGCATTATCAGATCCCAGAGACTGAATGGAACATAATATATATGAGAAGTCTTTCAGGGGAACCTCTGAAAGTAATAGAGACCATTCCCAAAGATCTCAGGAAATATTACCAATATAATAAGTCTAAAATTATGTCTCATTTCCTGTTAGATGAAGCAGGCTACAGAGAACAATTTAGGAAATTATCTCCAAAACCTACTCAAACGTTCTATGACTAAATCTCAGTAGTACAGGATATTTTTTGTAAGTGGCTGTCAGCAGCCAAAGTGAATGATAGTTTTGATAGATTGAAAGATCTTATACTTAGAGAAAATATTATTACATCTCCACCACCACCATTTTCGAAATTTCTGCAAGAATGCGAGTGTGAGAGTGTGCAACAGATTGAGAAACGAGGTTCGGCTTATTTCACAGCCAACAAACAATGTTTCACTAGTGGATTGACTGACACAGAATTTGTAGCAGCCGCTACTTATGACAGAATGAAGTCAGGTTCCTACAGTAAGCAGAAACCCTATAAGCAATCTGCTGAGAAATATTACCAATGCAGATATTGTCATCTTCCACACAATGAAAATGATATGTGTGACAAACACCCAGGGTACCTCACTTACTTGCAAAACTTTATAGATAAGCAAGATAAGGAGAGAAAGAGCTATAAACGACTAACTAAATGCTTCCTTTGCAAAGCCTATGGCCACTGGCGCCACTCATGTAAAGGCAAGCAAATGACCAGGAAGGCGAATGCAGCCTTATTTGATAGCTCTTCCTCAGACGAGGAAATTGTTGAAAATCATCCTGTTAATTCTGCACATTCCATGGATGTATTTCATCTTGAAAAATGTACCATCGGTGATCGTTTTCATGAGGATGGCGTATTAACATGCGGCCATTCCATACCTATTACCAATGAGGAAGCTAATTTGGTAATTAACTCCAAAGGTAAATTAAACATCCAAAATGGATTTGTTAATGGCAAAGCTGCCACCTGTTTACGGGATAGTGGATGTACTCTTATTGGTTTAAAGAGAGACTTTATTGTATCATCTGATTACACAGGCAAACATGTTACATGCAGAACTTTCTCAGGTAACATCGAGAAATGCCCGCTTGCATGGGCATATATTGATACCCTATTTCTTACAGGAAAGATCAAATGCGCAGCATTATTGTCAGGGTCTTAAACCTGGCTCGTTATACCTAACACATGTGAGACAAGTACAAGTACAACATGATTGGACTTGAGACACAACGACACGAAGTTCAATGGATTTATTTACAGATCACATGCAATACGATCTAGTTTGGCATGTGATGATCATTACAATACATATATTATACATCAATACACTTACAGACAACTCACAGCTTACAGTCTATCTCACAAGATGTACAAGCACTCGACTTTCGGGCACAGAACTACACAAGCCTTTCTCTCCCCATACGTCCTGTCTGGTCCGAGTAGCCCAGCTGTCTGTCTGTTTCTCGCAAAGCGCTTGCCCTCTGTGTATTGACGTCACGAGGACCGCGTGCGCCTTGCTTTGTCCTTGCCTGACCGCTGGCTATCGGATCAGCCAGCAACCTGCGGGCAGGTAACTAATACTCGCCTGGCTGGCGTAACGACGTCCCTGCATCCCGGTTGGGGACTATTCGCCTGGCGGGCGTAACGATGTTCCTGCATCTCGGCTTGAGATTCTGACACGCTCCCCCCGGGGCTTCTTCATGAAAGATCTCATCTTTCATGTATACTCTCTATATACATACCGGGTTAATATTTTAACCATGTAAGAATCGACCTTTCTGTTGTTATATACATTGGTATAGAAATACATAAGAATACATATATTGGCATAGAAATACATAAGAAATGCAAGTTGTAATTTAAGACATGTGGTGTTCAATCTTTACCACTTGCCAAGTTTCATCCCCTCGATGGATGATCACCTGAGTTGCAATATTGACCCAGTCAGATCGGTAGCACCAGCTTCCAAAGCAACTACCTCGCAACCTCTGAAAAAAAAGTAATAATATGCTTTTTGTAACCAAAAAACATATTTTAGCGTCAGTCTTGAATAAATTAGTTGAGAGAATGGCAAATACAAGACTTCATTGTCTTCTAGAGAAATGAATACACGCCAAGCTGCATGATAACTTCACAGAAGCGCTGCCCTTCATGGCATACACATAATTTCATAAAGTTTTCTAGAATTTAAAATAACCACATCATCCTCCACCTCCTAACGCCCCGCCCCACCCTCCCGAAAGTTTCTTCTTGATCTCCAACAGGTCAATTTTAGAGAGTAGAAAACAGCTATATTGGAAATGGGAAGTAAACGTAACGTTACTCAACTTTATCAAGAACTTCTGATTTATTGTGGTGTTTAAAGAAAGTTGATGGTTCCATCTGTTACAAGAAAGGCTAACATAGTTACCGCCACCTTATCTCTCTTAGAAAGTGTAACCGAGCACAAAGTATTGGGTCTTATCATTAATAGAAATCTAACCTTTAATATCCATGTTCACGCTCTCGTTAAACACATCGCAAAATGAAAGTAATTCAACTTGGCAAAATTAAACATTTCCTTGGTGAAACACAAGGACAATAATCTATACTTGTCGCATACAAACAGATAATGACTATCGCTCTACAATATTGGATGAATGTTCCAAATTAATAACAAAGTTCCTTTATTCACCCCATGAAAAGGACAGTGGGTGTGAGTAATGGTAAAAAGCTTACCCACAATTTCAACCTACATAAAAGTTACTGCTCTTCCACAAACGCTTACTTTTTAATAAGACCAAATTTATTTACAAAATCATATTTCAAGTTGCTCCGCTCTACCTTTGGCCATTGTTTAAATATAACGCAAGACATAGCGAACGACTAAACATAGTTCACGTCCCTCAACCTAGGATTGACTTATTTAAACAAAACTTAGCGTACTCTACCTCTCAGCTGTGGAACAATCTTTCACAAGAGATCACCAATCCCCATACATACAGCTGCAACCTATTTGAATATTATCTAAGTATAGACTACAACGCCGGTCTCTCTGGCCGAGGGGTTACAACACTTTCTCCGTAATCCCGTTTATCACGCAGAGTCTCGCAAGCGGGCGAGAGCTGGGAACGGTTCGTCCCCCGCTGGTGACTTGCGGGATACTGAGCCGGCCGCTCAGAAAGCAATGGCAAACTACTGAGCGTAATCTTGCCAAGAAATCAACAGACAGCTGAAAGATGCTGCTGTTGACAGCGATGTCCTGTAAAGGATATGCAAAACATAAAATAGACTACAACAGTGGGGAAACAAACCAACATAATAACGGTGGTATAAAATATCAACTAGTATAATAAACATTCCCCTAATTGTGGTACGTTGCACTTACTTTTTGTAATTATAATTGTCATTTCAAAAATTAGTTTTAATTGTGTTTAACGATTAAATTTTTTTTTTAACGATTAATCGAAACCTTTTCTCCCATCACTTATAGAAATGAACCGGGTGTCGAAAGATTGTCAGACATTTTAAACATAGTGCTGCAAACACAACCGAGTTGCAAAATTGTACTACGTCTCATCTCATCTAACCTCATCATGTTCCTCTTTTACCTTGTGGTTTCGAGGTGAAGTATAAACATCGTGAGAGTGCCCGATTAGGGGCTTCATGTATCGATATTCCCATGGACTCTGCAATTCCCTCCGTCCAACGTTTACGTGGTCGGCCTCTTCCTCTGTTTCCATTTGGTCTGTACATCATTGCTTGTTGTTGTATGCTGTTGACTGGTAACCTACTTGCATGGCCAAACCATTTGACTTGCTACTTTCTAATAAAATCTAGTTCTGCTATAACCCCCAATTTAGTATCTCTAATCGTATCTCTTCTTGATACGTTGAGTATTCTTCTCAGGAATCTAATTTCTGTTGTTGTGATTTTTCTTTTCTCTTTTTCTGTCATTGTCCATGAGTGACATTGGTAGCACAGAGTTGGTAGGAAGTTTGTATTGTAAAGTGCTTTCTTAGTAGTTATTGATACATGTTTGTTCTTTAGTATTGGTACCATGTGTCCAATGAGTTGGTTTGCCTTATTGCACCTATTTTCGATCTCGTCTTCTGATCTGCCATTTGATGGTATCATACTTCCTAGGTACTTGAAAATCTTTACTTGTTTCAAGGGATGGTCGTTTAGGTAAATTGTTGTCGTTTTTTCTTCTTAAATTATAGTCATTACCTCTGTTTTGCTTGTGCTAATGTTTATGTTATGTTCCCTACACATTTCGTTTAGACTATTCATGTGGTCTTGTAATTCAGCTTCTGATTATGCTATTAGTGCTTGGTAGTCCTGTGACATGTCAATGTCTCATGCACGTCTTCATACGAATAGCGAACGCACCATATACAAGGGCAAAGTAAAGATAGACAACAGTGTTTAACTGGAAAGACAGGCGGCAAGCAGTTTCCTTACGTTTCCAAAACTTAAACCCCAGGAAGAAAATGAAGAGTGATTCAACGAGAACAAAGACTTTCCCCAAAACATAATCTATTACCTGTCACATGTCAACTGAGACCTACATCGGAGAAGATAGTACAAAGCGCGTGTGCAATTTCATTAACAGACAATTGCATAGGTCAGAGAGCGCACTGATGATACTTTCATTACAGGTAAAAACTCTGTGCCCGCAGCAAAGAAACTAGGACGACAAAGACAGGAAGAATAACAGTATTGTTACCTGTAAAAATTGGATGGATGTGGGTGGAGTGAATCATTGTCACGTCGAGGGAAATTCTTTGTAAAGATTGTGGAAGACAAATAAAGCGGTGTAAGAGGAGGTATATAAAGTTACAAGCGGCAACTTAGGCGCCAGTTTAGTTACAATGTGAGCCAGACAGCAGGCGTGTTTCATTTAGTGTCCATATAATACTTCTCCTGGGAGTGAAGGTAATCAATAATTAATATGCCTCTGTAAAGTTAACAGATACATGTCTTCTATAGAGATCACTTGTTCTTTGTGATCAGGAATATATATATATATATATATATATATATATATATATATATATATATATATATATATATATATATATATATATATATATATATATATATATATATATATATATATATATATATATATATATATAACACTCTAGAGACAGGCTCAGAAGATAGAGAAGATTTTCTTGACTTAGAGAAACTATTCTGATGAGTAGATAAGTCATCCTTCGGCAAGAAGAATTCTTAATGAATCTTTTGAGGCGTTAGTCATGTATTTGATGAATGATACACTTTCTCAGAGTCTGCAGAGATGATCTATACTTTATAACAAAACTATCATGATACTTTCTCAGAGATAGTCATTATATTCTATGTCTGGAAAATTATGTTCTATAGTGTATTGCATGTTCTGACTCTATATGATTTTGTGTTACAATAATTCATATGTTTTATTTGTGAATGATACTTTTCTAAAACCTACCCTGTAAGATTTTAGATGTGTATTAAACAATATGGGAATATGGGGAAAAAAAAGATTAAGGGTTAGGCGGGTATTTTCCCGGAAGAAGGAAAGCATGGACCAGGCAGTGGGCTCATATCGTTCTACGGACAAGAGAAGGACTAGCCTTCAGAACGCCTGAAGGAAGAGGACATGTCGTGCCAGTAGATGAGGTGGACACCTCCAACTGGAGATTATAGAAAATAACCAGGCACACAGAATAGCCAGGCTGGACTACCCTGAGCTAAGGAAAGGATCCCTTCTCCCTTTGCTTATATTTTCCCCTAACCCAGCTCTTGGGAGAGATAGATATATAGTTTTTGGTCCTATTTCTCAAGGGGGGTGGTTAAGTTGAGTGCTAAAACTGGGCAGAGACCTGTATGCTGATGGTGGTCATTCTGGAGGAACAGCATCATTTTACCTCAACTGCTTCTCCTATACCACAACCCTGCAGCCCAGGAATGAACAGCTAAGTACATGTCAGTACAGTCTGTGTTGTCCTCGACGCTAGAACCAAGATACCCCCGGTAACATCATCCCACGTAGGATCTACAACAAGAGTAGTTACATCGGTAGACTCATACCTTCAAGAACATTGCTCGAGTGCCATTAGGAGTGCACCAATACCAATTAGAGTAATAGTAGTATGTGACATTCTGGACAATAGATTATTGTTGTGATGAACTCAGAGACACATTTGGTTTAGTGCCATTTATAAATCAAAGACCAGTGTACCTTAATATTAGTGTAGAGTTTGGAACTTTAATTCCTTCTTTGGCTAATGATTGATTTATCTCATTTATGGTGTTATGCTGAATCGTGTATATGACACCATATGTCACTCTAACATACATACACAGGAACCCACCACCATATTATTTCATTACAGTATTATAATGTGTATCAAGGTGTTGGTCGTTTTCCTTGTTGAGTTAGCGTGCTAATTAGACCAAATACATTAGTTACAACTTAAGAGTGGAGCCAAGTGTGGCCGGAATAACTACAAGTATCTCAGATTTTCCCAGGGGAAAATTTCCCTTATCGGAGTACTGTGAACTTCCGGGGCTCCACTGGCCCTCTGTGAAGAAACTTCAACTATTAATCAAATCCTCCCCTAGGGATTCTTAACGAGCCATTTTCAAGTTTCTCTAAACAGTTGGCTATTAGAATTTGGGGATCCCATCCTCATTTCTTTTTAACTTACCACAAAGTGGGTTGCCCGCCCGGGATTGTTCACTACCACAAATTTGGGTTGCCCGTCAGGTCCTGTTCACCACAAATTGGGTTGCCTGTCCGGTCCTGTTCACCACCAATAGGTGGCTGTGGCCGAAAATTTTTTTTAAAGACCCCAATACTAATTGATGTCTTGCCACTACGGGATCTTGTAGGTGTAGATAACGGACACACGTATTACTAGCAATAGGTTCCCTGCCCATAGAATAACTCAAGAATTTTGAAACAGCATTTTAAGAGGTATTGAGAGATCTACATGTGCTGATGTAAATGCTTATGTAAATTAGTGTTTGATTGATTAACCTGCTGATCTTCCTACCTGTTCAACTTAGAGTAATTATCTGACTTCTAAAAATATCTACTCTGCTGTGGAACATCTATTCTGGTTCGGAATAAATATTCTGTTTATAGTATCTAGTTTGAATAGAACTATCGGCAGATTTTAGTTACTATCAGTAGAGTAGACATAATTCTAGAATGGCAGAGGCGGCTAAGTTGAGAAATCAGTTTATGGAAACCGGGAAGCAGTGCAGTCTCCAAGGCCTAGATCTGGCAAATTATGTGTCAGGAGAGTTTGAAAAATATGAAAAGCTGAGGATGGAAAAGAAGCTTCAGATGAAAGCTGAGATGGAAGAAGGAAGTTGAAAATGGAGAGAGAAATAGAGGAGAAAAAGCTATATGCTGACCAAGAGAATAAAGAGAAAGATCGCCAGCATGCCCTTGAAATGAAAAGAATGGAGAAGGAGATGGAGCTTAGGAGAATGGAGTTGGAAAACAATCTCCCAAACCCCGCACTTAATGCAAGCCCTATAGCCGAAGCAAATGCAGAAGCATCCTCTCTTCATACAGGTCCTATGGCGTTCCCTCTGGAACCATTTTCAGAGCACAGCGACACGATGGAGAGTTATCTTCATCGATTCGAGAGAATGTGCGATATGTGTGGTTTGGAGGAAAGTAAACGAAGTGTTAAGTTGTCCCAGGGACTGCGCGGTATTTCTTATGAGGTATTTTCCAGACTGCGTCCCGAAGAACTTGACAACTATGAGATTCTCAAACAGGCATTGCTTGCGAGATATGAAGTTGACGCAGAAAGCTATAAGAAGAAATTCAAAAGTGCTAGGAAGGAATCTGGAGAAAACTATGCACAGTTTATAGATAGATTAAAAACATATTTACATAAGTGGAGCACATTAGGTAGATTTGAGGAGACATATGAAGGTTGACAGGAAATTATCATCATAGACCAGTTGAAAGATAAAATGTCAGCTGACATGAAAGCATTTCTTACTCAGCATGGAGTTGAAAAATTGGATGCGATTATTACCATGGCAGAGAGATTTGAAAAGTCACAAAGAGAAGTTGGAGGTAATCGACGGAATACCCCACTCCCTCGCAGGATCCTTCTCAGAAGCCCAAGGAAAATAATGGCAACAGTTATAGTAAACCTAAAGAAAAACCTAAAACCACCACCCACAATAGAAACCAGCATGCTTTGAGAGAAGGGAAACCGCATTGTACAAACTGCAATAGGATAGGACACCACACGAAAGACTGCTGGCGAAAAGCCCCTCCTCATACGATCGCATGTCTGGCAAAACAGGAAAGGAAGAAGGTGAGCACTGAGGATCATCCTTATCAGAATGAACCTGAAGACACCAGGACCAGAATTCCTGTGATAGAATCAGTTACACTTAACGGATTCTCTACCACGTGTCTATACGATACTGGTCTACAATTTGATGCAATTGTTTCTACCTCATTAGTGAACCCTGAACAAATCACCGAGGAGACAATTGAACTACAGGGGCCTTTAAAAAGCACCGTCCCGATGGCATTACCCGTGGCAAAGGTAAACATAATTTCGCGTTATGTGACTGGTGAAATAAGAGCAGCGGTCCTAGATGACCCCATCTTCCCTGTCATGTTGGGATGTCGCTACGTCTTTTTAGGAGATCCTGGTAAGCCTCTGACTGTCGGCGCCATGACGACTAGACAGCAAGCTAAGGAAACTCCAGCGTCGACAACTCCGACAAATCCTCAACCAGAGGAATTGAAACAAGCCCAGGCAGCAGACAGCACCTTAGCGGCATGTTTTCATAAACTGCCTAAAGCACATTCACCCCCACATAAAGGTGAAATGTACATGAAGAATGGACTTCTCCATCGAAGGGCAGGAAAAGAAGGACAGGAGCACGCACAACTCGTTGTACCTTCTTCTTACAGAACTCAAGTTCTGGATATGGGTCATAGTCTACCATTCAGTGGACACATGGGAATCAATGCTACGACGCAAAGGATTTCTACCCACTACTACTGGCCGGGAATCGATGCAGACATAGTGCGATATGTCAAGTTGTTTCCCCAGTGTCAGAAAGTGGCCCCAAAGCACTGGACAGCACCAGCGACATTAGGGGAAATGCCCATTACTGGCACACCATTTGAAAGAGTGGCTGTGGATATAGTCGGACCTCTCAACCGTACGAAGAGAAGGAACTGCTATATACTTACACTTGTGGACACTTGCTCGATGTGGGCCGAAGCAGTGCCTATGCCATCAAGCGATTCAAAGCATGTAGCTGAAGCTTTGCTTGGCATATTTACTCGGTTAGGATTCCACTTATGATTCTAACTGATAATGGATCACAGTTCAGAGGAAAGCTAATGGAAGAAGTGTTCAGTCTCTTCCATTCTCGACAGATTCACACGTCTCCATATCACCCTGCGTCGAATGGGACAGTGGAACGATTTAACGGTACCCTTATTTCTATCTTGAGAAAATTAGCTCATGAGAAACCGGAGACATGGGATACATATGTACCTGCCGCATTATTTGCGTACAGAGAAGTACCCCATCACTCAACTGGGATTGCACCAGCAACATTGTTGTTTGGACGACCAATCAAGGGACCACTTGAAGCTTTACTTCGTACTTGGACTGATGATCAAGTTGATGAGACAGTTGTGACTGCATCCACCTATGTGGCTGAGTTAAAACAACGTCTACAACATGGTTGGAAGTTAGCGACAGACAATCTACGGCAAGCTCGACGTAGAATTGCCAGCTACTACAACAAGAAAGCGAAGGATCGAGAATTGGAGGTGGGAGAAAAAGTGCTGTTACTTCTCCCAACTAGTCAGAATAAGTTGCAGATCGGCTGGAAAGGACCTTATGAAGTGACTGAGAAGATTTCTCGCACTAACTATAGGATTTCCATCAGAGGGAAACAGAAAATTTTTCATATAAACCTCCTGAGGAAATATAATGAAAGGCCTACCACCGAGACAGCACATCTGATGGCGTTAGCAGTGGCTACGGAAGTAGACCATGGAACCACGATGGGTGTGGAGTACCCTCTGCAAGCAAAAGAAACTTATCGGGATGTGGACATCAGTCCTAAACTCACCCAGGATCAGCAGCAGCAGATTCAAGAACTCTTAGCTACTTATGCAGATGTACTTACTGACAAGCCAGGACTTACAGATTTGGCCGAGTTCGACATGAAGCTAATCGACCATACCCCTGTGCGAGTCAAAACTTACCCAGTTCCTTATGCAAAAGCGACAGCTTTAAAAGAAGAGATCCAGCAAATGCTTTCAACAGGAATCATCTCTCCATCTGAATCACCTTACAGTGCAAGTGTGGTTTTGCTGCGAAAACCCAGTGGAGAACATAGGTTGTGCATCGATTATCGACAGCTCAATGCTATAACAGAGTTTCAGGCTGAACCTCTGCCTGATCAAAACCAACTCTTCACTAGTCTCAGCCGGGCCAAGTACTTCACTAAGATAGATCTCAGTAAGGGATATTATCAAATTCCTGTAAAACAAGAAGTTCGTCCATGGTTGGCCTTCAGTACCCCTGATGGTCACTATGAGTTTAACGTTCTTCCGTTTGGTCTGAGTAATGCTCCCAGTGTCTTCACCAGAATGATGAGGAAACCACTCAAACCAGCTTAACATCCAGCAATCAGCAACTTTATGGATGATATCCTGATTGCTACTGAGACGTTTGAGGAACATTGTAAGGCACTCCACCTTCTTTTCCAACGTCTGAAGGAAACTGGTTTGACAGCACGACCAAAGAAGTGTCAAATAGGATTCCAACAATTGGATTTTTTGGGACATACAGTATCTCAAGGATACATGACTCCTCATGAAGGAAATGTGGAGAAGCTGCAACAAGCACCTCGTCCTAAAACAAAGAAAGATATTAGATCTTTTGTTTCATTGTGTGGGTTCTATCAAAGATACATCAAAGACTTCAATTCATTAACAGCTCCTTTAACTAACCTTACAAGGAAAGGGGAGCCGGAGAATGTCAAATGGTCGGCCGAATGTGAGCAAGCTTATTCAGCTCTCAAGACAGCATTAACTGCCAAACCAGTACTTCATCTCCCTGATCTCACCCAACCATTCATTCTGCGGACCGATGCAAGCAACATTGAAATTGGCGCTACACTTCTTCAGAGGATGGAAGATGAGCACTCACTCCTGTTTCCGGTTGCCTATGCAAGTAGAAAATTGAACTCAACAGAGAAGAATTATTCTGCCATCGAAAAGGAATGTTTGGCATTGGTTTGGGCCGTGGAGAAATTTCAAGCATATTTGTATGGGAAGCACTTTACGGTGCAGTGTGACCATCAACCCCTAATGTTTCTGGCAGCCTCAAGGAACCTGAACGCGAGACTGATGAGGTGGTCTCTGCTTTTACAACCATATTCGTTCCAGATCGAATATGTACCTGGAAAATTGAATGTTGGGGCAGACTTCCTTAGCCGACATCCTGTTCCTGATCAGGAAACAGAAGCAGAGGTGAAAGGAACCAACGGGGAAGAGATGGATTAGCATTGAAGATTCGGAATGAAGCCGTGCCTGAAATTACAGTTTATTGGAGGACAACTGTCTTGGAGGGGAGCTTTGTGATATGTCAATGTCTCATGCCCGTCTTCGTACGAATAGCGAACGTACCATATACAAAGGGCAAAGTAAAGATAGACAACAGTGTTTAACTGGAAAGACAGACGGCAAGCAGTTTCCTTAAGTTTCCAAAACTTAAACCCCAGGAAGAAAATGCAGAGTTATTCAACGTGAACAAAGACTTTCCCCAAAACATAATCTATTACCTGTCACATGTCAACTGAGACCTACATTGGAGTAAATAGTATCAAGCGCGTGTTATGATTTCATTAGCAGACAAGTGCATAGGTCAGAGAGCGCACTGTTGATGTTTTCATTACAGGTAAAAACTCTGTGCCCACAGCAAAGAAACTAGGAAGGATAACAGGAATTGTTATCGTAAAATTGGACGGTAATTCGATGGATGTTGGTAGAATGTATTGTCACGTCGAGGAGATAAAGATTGTGGTGTAAGAGGAGATATATAAAGTTACAAGCGGCAACTTAGGCGCCAGTTTAGTTACCATGTGAGACAGAAAGCAAACTTGTTTCATTCGTGTGGATATAATACTTGTCCTGGGGAGTAAGGTAATTAATAATTTATATACCTCTACCTCTGCAAAAGTTAAGAGATAGATGTCTTCTATAAAGAGCACTTGTTCTTTGTGATCAGGAATATATATATATATATATATATATATATATATATATATATATATATATATATATATAATATATATATATATATATATATATATATATATATATATATATTATATACACTCTAGAGACAGGCTCAGAAGATAGAGAAGATTTTCTTGACTTAGAGAAACTATTCTGATGAGTAGATAAGTCATCCTTCGGCAAGAAGAATTCTTAATGAATCTTTTGAGGCGTTAGTCATGTATTTGATGAATGATACACTTTCTCAGAGTCTGCAGAGACGATCTATACTTTATAACAAAACTACCATGTTACTTTCTCAGAGATAGTCATGATATTCTATGTCTGGAAAATTATGTTCTAAAGTGTATTGCATGTTCTGACTCTATATGATTTTGTGTTACAATAATTCATATGTTTTATTTGTGAATGATACTTTTCTAAAACCTGCCCTGTAAGATGTTAGATGTGTATTAAAAAATATGGAAATATGGGGGGGGGGGAGATGAAGGGTTAGGCGGGTATTTTCCCGGAAGAAGGAAAGCATGGACCAGGCAGTGGGCTCATATCGTTCTACGGACAAGAGAAGGACTAGCCTGCAGAACGCCTGAAGGAAGAGGACATGTCGTGCCAGTAGGTGAGGTGGACACCTCCAACGGAGATTATAGAAAATAATCAGGCACACAGAATAGCCAGGCTGGACTACCCTGAGCTAAGAAAAGGATCCCTTCTCCCTTCGCTTATATTTTTCCCCTAACCCAGCTCTTAGGTGAGATAGCTATATGGTTTTTGGTCCTATTTCTCAAGGGTGGTGGTTATGTTGAAGACAAAAACTGGGCAGAGACCTGTAAGCTAATGATGGTCATTCTGGAGGAACAGCATCATTTTACCTCAACTGCTTCTCCTATGCCACAACCCTGCAGCCCAGGAATGAACAGCTAAGTACCTGTCAGTACAGTCTGTGTTGTCCACAACTCTAGAACCGAGATACCCCCTGTAACATCATCCCCTGTAGGATCTACAACAAGAGTAGTTACATCGGTAGACTCATACCTTCAAGGACATTGCTCGAGTGCCATTAGGAGTGCACCAAGAACAGTTCGAGTAGTAATAGTAGTATATGACATTTTGAACAATATATTATTGTTGTGAAGAACTCAGAGACACATTTGGTTTAGTGCCATTTATAAATCAAGGACAGTGTACCTTAATATTAGTGTAGAGTTTGGAACTTTAATTCCTTATTTTGCTAAGGATTGATTTATCTCATTTATGGTGTTATGCTGAATCGTGTATATGACACCATATGTCACTCTAACATACATACACAGGAACCCACCACCATATTATCTCATTACAGTATTATAATGTGTATCAAGGTGTTGGTCGTTTTCCTTGTTGAGTTAGAGTGCTAATTAGACCAAATACATTAGTTACAACTTAAGAGTGGAGCCAAGTGTGGCCGGATAATACAAGTATCTCTGATTTTCCCGGGGAAAATTTCCCTTATCTTAGTACTGTGAACTTCCGGGGCTCCACTGGCCCTCTGTGAAGAAACTTCAACTATTGATCACAATCCACCCCTATGGATTCTTAACGTGCCATTTTCAAGTTTCTCTAAACAGTTGGCTATTAGAATTTGGGGATCCCATCCTCATTTCTTTTTAACTTACCACAAGTCCGCAAACAGGAGTTCTCTAATGGTTAGATATGCAGATGGTTCTTCTTCTGTGTTCTCGTCATGCGGTATTCTTGCGGCCTCTGTTTGGCTGGTTTCTTTACATATGTTGTCTTTATATGTTATGAACAAGAGAGGGGACAGGACACAACCTTTTCGTACTCCAGATCTTATGGTGAAGGGTTCTGAGTGTCCTTCAGTTGCTCTCACTATGCATTCAGCGTTGTTATATAAGCTTTTACATAGGTTTGTTTGATATGTACTCACTCCATATTGTTTAAGGATTTCCCACAGCATGTTGCTATCTACTCTATCAAATGCCTTTTCTTGGTCGACAAAGGCAAAGTATAGTGTTTCATTGAATTCGATTGATTTTTCTATAAGTTGTATTAGAGCAATAAATGACATCTGTGCATCAATTGGTTTTCCTAAATCCAAGTAGTGTTTCGCTTAACTGGGGGTCTATAATAGTTCGTAGTCGTTTTTCGAGAATTTTGCTAATTATTTTCAAAGTAAGACTCAACAGTGAAATGCCTCTGTATTGTGTGCAATCACATTTGCTGCCTTTGTTTTTTAAAATTGGGATAATTATGGCATTTCCCCAGTCTCGTGGTGTCTCTTGTTCTACCCAAACATGGTTGAGTAGTCTATGTAGCCATGCTGTTCCTACTTCTCTTGCTGCTTTAATTAGTTCATTTGGTATTTCATCTTGTCCCGGTGATTTGTTCAATGGGGCTAATCTGATGACTTCTATAATTTCTTCTTTTAGTATGTCTGGTTCTACTTCTTCGGTGGCCTCTGTTCAGGTTTCTTGAAGTCATGTGACATCTGATGAGATGTTGAGAAGTTGTTCTAAATACTGCTTCCATCTTATTAGGATTTGTTTGTGTTCACTTATTGGTTCTCTATTTTCGCTGTTAATTATTTCAGTTGGTTCAACGGGTTCCCCTCTGGTTCGCATTGCACTTATCTGCTTGTAGAAGTTTCTAGTTGCCTCCTTGTAGGTTTCATTTAGGGTTTATCCATTCTCTTCCCAGTCTTTTTGTTTTTCCCTCTTTACTATTATATTCACATGTCTTCTCGCTATTCTATATTCTATGTAATCACATTCCTTTTTGCTCTTCAGCCACTTTTTATATTTTTTCCTTGTTGTCGTTTACCGCTTGCTTTACCTCTGCGTTCCGCCAACCTGTTATTTTCTTTATCCGTGTTTTGCGTTTTTTCGTGGTTCCACATGTTATTTTTGCATTATTTGAAATGCTCAATTTGAACATCCCCCAATCTTCTTCCACTGTTTTTCTTTCTAAAGGTAATTTTACAAAGATTTCAGTAAGTTCTTTCTCATAATTTTCCCTTACTGACTCGTCTTTAAGATTTTTTAAAGTTTTCTGATTCGCATGGCATGTATTTTCCTGCTCTTTGTTTTCTTCTTCTGGTGGTTCTTATTGCGGCAACGGCTGCTTTATGATCTGTGTTTATACTTAAATTGGGCATCTAATATATGTCTCTTTCTGTTATTTCTAGTTAATATAAAATCAGTTTGGCTTTTAGTATCTAGATCGTTCCATTTATACAAGGTGTATACTTGTGAGTCTTTATGTTTATAGAATGTGTTTGTTATATAGAGGTCGTGTTGGCTGCATAGCTCTATCAGTCTACTTCCGTTATCATTCCTTTCATTATGCTGATCTCCAAATGCTCCCAGATGTTTTTCTATGCCCACTCTGTTATGTCCTAGTCTTGCATTGAAGTCCTCCATTACTATGATGTCGTCCTGCTTATCTATTTTATTTAGTACGTCATGGATGTCTTCGTAGAATTCCTCGCATTCTTGCTCATTTTTTGTTTGTATTACATGGTGCGTATATTTGTACATATGTTGTAATTGTTTGTTCTTTTATTCTCACTGTTATGATTCTTTCTGATATATATTTTATTTCTAGTATTACTTTTTCTAGCCATGATTCGATTACTATTCTCACACCGTGTCTTGGCCTTTCTTGATGTACTACTCCAGAGTAGACAAACGTGTAACTGTGGTGGAGCTCCTGGCATCCTTTCCCCTTTTTCTGGTGTCCGCTATTCCCACCAGTCCAATTTTCCTGTCTTCCATTGTTTCTATAAGCTCTTCTTCTTTACTACTGAAACCGCAGACATTCATTGAGCCTATTTTTTGGAGTCGCTGATCTATTTCGTAGTCTATTAATATTGCTGTGTCGATATCCGTTTGGACCAATCCGTTTATACTTCTTAGTTTTTTTACGAGCAGTATGAAGATCCCGTGCCGGTTTGCTAGGCCAGTCGCAGGTTTAGGACACAACTCTGACCACAGGGAGTCCATACCCTATGGCGAGCCATAGCCCCGTTAGCCCTCACGGTCATGGTTTCCCGGTCTGCACCACGTGGAGGTGGGGGTTGACTTGTGTAGTCTGCGGGTCATCGGCAGGCTACTAATTTTCACTTTTCACCCCTTCTAGGAGAGGATAGCCGATCCCGACCCTGCTGGCTGCAGAACCAGGCGCATTCCACACCTTGCAGACATGTACTACAGATTAATGTACTGCGTCACCATTGTGTAAGCTGCAACAAGAAGTACCAACAAGATGGAACAGTATTTTCATTATGCTACAGTCTTCTACAGGCCAGAGAAGCATTAACTGTCTGCATGTCAGATTAAAAGAAGCAAAACTAAGGTCCAAAACTGTCAGATTCAGATTGGAAGAAGATTTCCAAATATGTCAATGTTTTGGACTTATTCTGTCAGACCACGGTCCTGCTGGGCGGTGAAGATTTTATTTCATGTAGCTGTGTATTGCCACTGCTGTCATCGTTGACAAAGCATATGACTGTACACGACGATGTTCCAGGCTACATAGCTAACATTCAGGCAGCATCTATTAATGACGTAGGTAAACGTGTAGCTAATATGACAGGTATTGAAATACTACAGATTGCAACAGCACTTGATCCACGCTACAAATACCTGAAGTGTTTGTCAAAAGATGCAAAAGATCGAACTTGGTCACGCATTGAACAACAAATAGCAGTTGATGTTTATGCTCTGCTGGTTATATTGTTAATAAGATGCACTCGTCACTTGAACCAAATATACATATTCGTCTGTTTGTATAGTTGGTTATTAGATGACATATGAACAAGACAATCCAGTGTTATTTCGATTTTTGATAAAGACGACTATAATGTGAGTTATATGACTATAAATGTTTTGCTTTAATCGAAGTTAACTATTAATTAATCGTTAATTTTTCAAAAGTTAACTATTAAATATAAAGTAATATGTCGCAACCCTAGTTTTAATGAGTCATGTATTATTGATTATTGCATATTTTCCATGCGTTTTAATGCATATTGTCTGTTCCTGTCGTTGTTGTCTAAGATTAGCTTCATTAGCGTGATATACGAATGAAATAATGTATGAGAGCAGAGAGATAAGAAGGTCAGAATGTCAGATGGGCCTGCGTGCCCAATTCTTAACGCTTTGAAAATAAAGTTTGTCCGTTCGTTCGTTCTTCTTGGTGCACATTAACAGCAAGAGTAGCAGACATTCATAAGGAAGATTAATTCCTTATTCGTTCGTTCCTACAACTTCGGCTGACGCCTAGAATTCCACACGTTGATATGTTGTAGTCATTTACCAATCTCACTCCTCACTTAGACATAAATTTTAATCACGTTTGCATTGCTAGTTAACATCTATTTTTTGTTTCCTGCGGATAACATCTGTCGCTTCATATTAAATATATAATCTAGCCAGTTCTTGACCCCTTAGTCTAGGTTTGTTTAGGCCCATCTAGTCCAAATACAGTTTGGACATGTTATGAGAAGAAATGGATTGGCGAACTTAGTGACAACTGGCAAGATCGAAGGGAACAGACCAAGAGGAAGACCGAGAGAAAAATACCTGGATGGCTTGGCCACATGGCATGGACGAGACAGGAACACTGAGCTGATCCACGACGCTGGTGATCGAGTGAAATGGCGAGTCATGACCACCCACGCTTTCCGGCATGGCACATGATTGATTGATTGATTGATGAGAGTATAGACATGTATACTGCAAACCTATCAGAACGCATAAATATTGCAAATATGGACAATGGATATGACTATCATTCTCGTATGTCATGCTGGGCATACGATTCGAGTATGTTCCTCCCCAACCATCTGCGATCTTGATAATTCGCACCCTAATCGTCTTCCGAGTCACTATGCCAATGTATCTGCCCACCGTTATGTTTTATACCCTTGATCTTTTTCGGTATCACAATATTCTCTAAATGTCGTCGTGTCACAACTCGCTCAAGTAGCAGATCCTTTGCAGAATGTCAATCTCTTAACGATGCGCTAAAATACATTCATATATATATATATATATATATATATATATATATATATATATATATATATATATATATATATAAAATATATATCTTGCCATTGCTCCGGTCTAATGTACCCTAATTTCCAAGGTATCTACAATGCCCTGTGTCCGTCTTAGTGCCGATCGACATCTGGTTCTTCATCCAGGACCATCACTATTTTCTTCAAGCCACTGTGACGTTTAATATGGCTAAAGTATTTCCGCTTCCCAGACATGATATTGTTTATGGGCCAGTTTCTTCGATATTCCCGTCTTTGCAAACTTCTAGCATGTGTCTTCTTCTCAATCTATAATATTCTTTTAAAAATATGTACGTATCATTTGAACTCAATAGCCTCTGTTTTCCTCTTTAGTGATTGCGAAACGGTCCATGACTCACATCCATATGTTGCCGCCGGCAAGATGCATGTTCCCTACAATGTTATTATAACTTACTTGTTGGTGGTTCTTAATACCCGTGTCATAACCTGACTACAGATATGACAATCATCTTATACAGGGAAGTCATATATTTTGAGTCTAGGGGTGTCTCTTTGGTCATGAGTCAAAGTACACTTATTCTTGCAAAGAGGCGCTGTCGCCATTTAGAGGTGGCAGGTTCGAATCCCGAAGCTTTAAATTTTTATGTTGTCTAGTACGTGCTCTAGTCACTACTTCTTTCTTCTACTTCTATGAGCACCAATCAATACATGTGTGTTTATTTATGAACTGCCTGACATATATAAAGCAGGGTAGTTCAAATAGTTGAGGTTTAACGAGGAGGGCCAGTTCAGAGCTAAATGGTTCATATAAGGATACATCTAATGGATATCATCATCAACTAGTGCCATGCCGAGAAACATTATGTGCCAGCATGAGCAGCTGGCCGAGTGGCTAGAATGCCGGATTCTCATTCGGGAGACCAGGGTTCTAATCCTCGATAAGGTGTGGAGTTTTGTTTTTCTGACAGGGGCAAAAAGAAAACTCTAACCTGCACAGTTCGCGGTGACTGCAGTAGCCATGTGGCCTTAATTCCTCAGCCTCAAGACCCCCATGCCATATACAGCAAGATACTATATTGGCAGTAAATGATAGTTATGACAGTGCCTACATGATTCACCATCTCACACGATCACTAGAGTAACGGATAATCATTATCTAGAACATCTAGATATTTATATCCATGTTTTCTTCTTGTTTCTCTCTTATCACATCTGACAGTTGTCATTATATTTTAGAGTGTATTTAAGTTCATAACATCCCAGTAATATTAACCATGCATATCCAATGTCTGTAATTAAGTTACTAACATAGAAATACGATTGCTAAATGCTGTTGTTACTTGATCTTAAGCCGACATTACGGCATATTTTATGTGACTGTGTATGTGGTGTTTAACTTTCTCAAATACATAGTAACACTCAATATCTCCATCAGACACGGTGTGTCCAGCACGATATTACGGACGAGACTGCAACAACAGCTGCAACTGTGCCAAATATGAAGACAGCTGTTTGGTCAGTACTGGAGGATGTCCAACAGGTTGTGCTGCAGGCTACCATTGGGAAGGATGTCAAAGTCGTAAGGATCATGTTCATTTCTTTTAATTTTATAGCTTTAAAACTGATCCGATATATGTTCTTATAATTCCTGAGATTCATCCATATTACGTGTTTAATATTAAGTAAGTACACGGAGCTGATCGACGACTCTGGTGATCAAGTGAGATGGCAGAACATGACCGCCCACGCTTATCGGCATGGCACATGATGGATTGATGGATTAAGTAAGTGTGTACATAAAGGAGCTCTTGCACACACCTTGGGCACATTTAGCATATGTTGCTGGATCATTATTCTTATACAAAGAAAACCAGAGAAGAGCTTAGTATCATTAAAGCCACCTTCTAATGGAAGGTAAAAGTAAACGTAATCTAGCAGCACATCAACACAACCAATAGAATGTGTCGATGTAGAATTCATCGTCCTCTAATAACATTATGAAAGTGAACAAGAGTTACAAATACTAGTGGAACAAGTGAACAGGCATAATGCGGAATGCGGCTTAGATATTAACATCCGAAAAAGAAACCTATGATAACACAACCCAATCACACACAAAAAATAGTTTGTTTTTTTTGGTGCCAAACATTTTACACCTGATTTTGCATAACTGAGGCCTTTTTTTTCGCATATCCTTTACAGGACTTCGCTGTCAACATAAGCATGTTTCAGCTGATTGTTGATTTCTTGGCAAGATTACGCTCAGTAGATTCCCATTGCTTTCTGAGCGGCCGGTTCATATACTCCGTAATTTACCGATACGGAGAGAACCACTACCAGTTCTCGCGCACGTCACGTTACTCACGAGAGTATACGGGATTACGGGGAAAGACGTTAAAATCCCAGCCCAGGGAGACAGGCAACTGAGGCCTACTAAATTCAAATATCACATTTAGTTGTCTATAGCAGCTCTAGTTTTTGAGATAGAGGCATAAGTATTTAATTAATATTTTTACAGTTGTTTCTATATAAGGCTTTGGGGGAAAATATTACTATCTAGTCCCTTACACAATTTGGAATTCCAATGGTGTGGAAAATGCCCAAGGACCACTATGATGACTGTTATTTCTGTGTTGTATTCTATGTGTTTCTTGTGTTTCTGTGTTTCCGTATTAAGGGAATTAATTGGGGAAAAATGGAAATAGCCAGATTTAGATTCTGCTAGACGACCTGTTCCACTCGGAGATGACATACCAATTCCAGCTTTCAATCAGATTTCAGATTCACTGATAGAAGATGAAACAGCAGTGGCATGTTGTACGACAAGCGGCAGTGATAATGATTTCGAAGATGGTTTTCCAGCTGCTCAAAGCTTCGCCAAGCGTGAACTGATGGATCTAATCGGGGAGCTATATCTCCCCAATGAATCTTTAGAACTTTTGGCTTCAAGAATAAAAGGAAAAATAATTACTGACTGCTGAAACAAAGATTACATTTTATCGCAGTAGAGCGGACAAGGTTTTATGCCATTCATTTGTAAAGAAATCACCCTGTGAATTGCACTAATGTAGGAGTCGTGTAAACAAAATAGATGTTAGTTAAACACAAGACGAGTGGTTACTTTTCATTGACAGCTCTAAACGAAAATGGAAAGGTGTTCTCTTACACAATGGTAACAAATATGGCTCAATCCATATTGCCCATTCTACTATAATGAAGGAGGAGTATGCTACAATATGCACAGTTCTGAAAAACAAACAAACAAATAAACAAACAAATAAAAGAAAAACCAAAAAAAAAAAAAAAACCAAACATAAAAAAACAAAACACTGAAATATTTAGAACATAACTTGATGATTTGTGTAGATTTTAAAATGAAGAACTTCTTGTTTGGACAGCACAGGGATTCAGCAAATATCCATAATTTATATGCTTGTGGGATATCAGGGCAAAATATACGCACTGGACATAGACATAGTGGCCGTTGAGAGATGAATTTAAAGTTGGAGAAGAAAATATTGTCAACAAACCTCTCATTGGTCGAAAAAGAGTTCTAATGCAACCATTACATATAAAGCTTGGGTTGATGAAACAATTTATTAAGGATAAAGATGCTACCTGTTTTAATTATGTATGCAGAATGGTTTCGGAAGTGAGTATAGAAAAACTTAACGCTGGAATTTTTCTTAAATTAGAAAGTTATTACAAGATCAAAATAGTATTGTTTTGGAAAACATAACAGAGTCCACAGCCGGGTTATCATTTGTTTTAGTTTTGCAAAACATTCTGGGTAAATTTAAGCAGCCAATTTGTCTGATCTATGAGTAGCTGAAAATATGCTGTCGAGTTTTTGTAAACTTGAATACAATATGAGCATAAAATTGCACTAAGTTCATAACTATTTACATCTCTTTCCGGAGAATCTTGGCGACTTTAGTCAGGAGGAGGGTGAAATATTTCACCAAGGTATAAAAACAATGGAAGAGAGATACCAGGGTCTTTGGGATTCCTCCATGATGACAGATTACTGTTGGACCCTTAATCATGACTGTTCGGTAATATCACATTCCAGGAACTAAACGAAATGCAGATGTTTGTGTGATGACTACAGATTAAACAAAATGCTAGTGATAACGTTTTAATACATTGTTGGTGTTTTATGTGAAGGAAATAAATGCACAGCTATTACATATAATATGAATGCAGAATACAGTCAAAATGTCACTGATGGTACCTATAGTCTGTTCAGAAAAGAATGCCTTTATTCACGATCAAATTTTATGAAAACTGTCTGTTGCATCATTATGAAAGTTTTCCTGCCGTCTTATATTTACCTCCACCCAAGAAATATGTTTTTTGATAGGTCCACAGGCATCTTAAATCATCGAAAGCGGCGACATTTCTTTGATGTTTTGGAGAAAATGTAGTGAATTCATGCTAACAAGCTAGCTTTATAGTAAAGCACGTCATTTCTGGTAACGACACAAGTACACGGCGTAGCCAGATTCGAATGGGAGTGGGTGCAATAAAACAAAAGTCGCTTAAAAGTCGACAGGGTCGACTGCATTGCACCGGGTTTTTATTCCATATGGTTCAGTCTCTTTCCGCAACGCGGAAAGCGTCGCACAAAGCACGAACTCCGTAGCTCCAGCGACAACCCTCGAGAGTCTCCGAAAAAATGCACTCGTGAAATAAAGGACGCGGCCCGGAATCGAACACACAACCTTCGGAGCCCGAGTCAGACGACTTGACCACTTCACCACGGAGACTCCCGAGAGGGGCGCAATGTGTAATATTATTAAAAACAGACAATTTACAGAGGCACAGGGTAAATAATGTGTAAATTGACAGGAAAGTAGAAGGAATATATTTCTTACCTTATTTTTCATTTCCTTCTTGTTTCTTCAGCTGCTGGTTAATAATGTGTACCCAAGGAGTCATGTTACTAGGATGCATTTAGCTTTTTATATTGAGTTCGTGAAAGCTTCCAAAAAGCTGTGCATTAATGTGCGTATGGAATGACCAGAAATGATACCGCAATTTAGTCATCACGTGTCAATTTTTAAGGATCTGTTCAGCTGTCTGTGTAGTGTGTTCACACGTACGAATGGGTGACAGACCCGCTATGAGTCTTCGTGAAAGATTGTCTACTCTGCTGTTGACCGTTCAGAGACGGAACATGATTATTACCTGTTTTGCACTATGAAATCAGTTGTCATGTCTCTGTAGTAGGCTTCCTTCTTAACAGCCAAGCTGTTGGCCCTCTTTTCATTGAAGTTTATAGATTGATTCGTATGTTCGTGTGTTGTCCTCTCATTGGACAACCTGTTTGTTCTCACGTTTCTTGGAATGCCACACTATGTCAGTTTCCACCGCAATATTACTCTTCTGTTGGTGTTCAATGATTTAGAGTGTGTTTTGTTTTTTCAATACCAGTTGTTTGTCACCGCCGAGGGCTTGCGGAATTGAAAATTCATATCTATGGAATACAAACTGTTGCCATTGGCATTGTGCTGATGCTGTAATGTTTAGGGCCTGCAATTCGTCTGAATAGTTGGAGCAAAATATCACAGTAAGTGTGCACGTGGATTAAGGTCTGCGGTCTGCCCTGACCTTAATCTGTGTCGGACGATTCCAGTAGGTTGATGACTGCTCTCGGTTGCATAAAATTCAATCCAT
The DNA here is from genome assembly GCA_014155875.1 of Cepaea nemoralis. Taxonomy (NCBI): domain Eukaryota; kingdom Metazoa; phylum Mollusca; class Gastropoda; order Stylommatophora; family Helicidae; genus Cepaea; species Cepaea nemoralis. The sequence goes on along the minus strand of JACEFZ010000153.1, from coordinate 14,295 downwards.
CCTTTCTCTAATAGTCCTCCTCCTCTTTCAACAGATGGTCCTCAAATTTTTTTCCAGTATCATTTATCAATATTTAATAGCGCGGACTGGGATAGTATCTTGACGTCAGACAATTTGAATGTAGTATTGTCAGCTGCCACCTGTCCTTTAATTTTAGCCCACACAAGTTCGATAGGGCCATGCTCTTCTATCAACTTGTCAATTTGATATGTCTTGCTTTTTTGCGCCTGTTTTACGTGGGACAACAACTGTAGCTTAAAATATGTTTCTGGAAATGGTATATTTTCCCTTCGGAGCCATATCTTTATTGCTTCCTTTGTGCTCGATGCCGTAGGTATTTTGTCTTCTTTGGCAACAACATTGTGATATGATGCGTTGTCCATGATTAGATAAGACGGCATATCAAGGGATGGAAGTAATGTATTCTTGAGCCAGTCTCTAAATACATTACAATTCATCTCATTATGATAATCCCTATTGTCTGTATGCTTTGATACGAACACGACTCCAGCACTCTGTAGTAAGCCATTATGAGTACTACGAGCATAGGCTATGATCAAACGCTGTCCTTTACTACTGTTCACATATCGCTTTATCTTTCCATCCACTGATTGTCATTCCTTTTCACTTGTATGGTGCGCATTGATCCACGTCTTATCCAAATACACAATGTCATAATTTTCTTTGCGTATTTCCCTTATTTCACGTAGGTGTCTGCTTCTCATGGCTCCTAAATGCGGTTGCTGACAAAAGGATATTTCTACCACCCTTGTACTTTGTGAGGCCTAATTCCTTATAATTTTCCACAAAGTTGTTTTGGATAGCACTATGTTATTGTTCTTTCTCAACCAAACACTACGTTTTCTTACAGTCACTGGTTCTTTGACATCCAGCATTTTTATAATAGCTCGCCTTATAGCATCCTTGTCAAAGCTGTCCACACGTGTCTTTCTACCTACTGTTTGCTTATCGCGTGTTGGTTTCATTCCAGATTCTTGCACCCATCGACGAAATGATCGTTTACTCAAACCCAATGCATGCACTGTTGTTTTTTTCGGGATATGTAACAGTATGAAACTGTCTCCTGTGATCAGCTTATTGACAAAAATATGAATACAACTTCATAGCGATGCTTTGAAGTGTACAAAATTTCACAATTATTCCCATTCAACAATATTCACACATGTTTGCGATAAATGATAAGATTAATAAAATAATCACGTTTCACGAAAGGACCCACATTACGACGACACCTCTGAACACTCCCATTTAACTGCGCGCCATAATGCCATAACGTGTACCACGAAGAGATTTTGTAAAAAGCGAGGATGTTTCTTTCTGAAGGTGTAACACATTTTAAAATGTGGACTTAATCTCTGACCCGTAAATTATATACCGCATATAAACAAACATTGAAATCTGCTGTACAATCTCCAGAACAAAAATGTTTTTGTTGGGTGGACACAATGATACGGCTATCTGCTAAATCTCATCATTTTCCCTCAATTAGTTACTGATATATGGAATTTTATATTGGGGCAGACAAAAGTAAACAGACTATAACTCTAGGCCTGTACATAACAATTGCCCTGCTATGAAGGTCATCTCAAAAACTAGAGCTGATAGAAGAAAAAAATATGATTACATTTGTGGAATCAGTAACACAAAATTACCCAAGAACAGCTATTCAGTTTAAGGCACATATTGTGTGTAGAACAGTGTAATTAGCAGTGGAGAGGAAAAACCATCAATGAGCATCACAGTAAACGGGGAGATACTGGAACAAGTAACAGGTTTCTGCAGTATTGGACATGTAATAACAAAGGTTGGCAGAAGTGAAACGGCAATGAAAAAGAAAATATGCTTTTACCAGCATGGAATCGGTATTAACATCCAGAGAGATTAACAATGCATTAAAAATTAGAATTGCCAAATGTTATGTATATTCAACACTGCTATATGGAGCGGAAGCCTGGATATTAAGCAAACAATTACAAAGTCGAATAGAGGCCCTGGAGATGTGGAAATACAGAAGATTATGTCATATTTCATGGTAACAAAAACAATCAAATAAAGAGGCTCTAGAAAAACTGGGAATGGAAAGAGAGTTGATGGGGAAAAAAAGCAAGTGAAATATTTCGGCCACGTTAAAACACATAATCATCATCATCATGTGTCACGCCCATAAACGTGCGCAATCATGTTTCCCCATTTCACTCGATCACCAGAGTCGTGGAGTCAGCTCTGTGTTCTTGTCTCGACTTCGCCACGTGGCAAAGCCATCCAGGTATTTACTTCTCTGCTTTCCATTTGTTATCTTTCCCTCGATTTTGTCAGATATCATCAAGTTCTCCAATTTGTTTCTTCTCGTAAAGTGACCAAAACATTGTGACATAACACTCTTATATAAACCATACTGTAGAGTGAGATTGAAGGCAAGTTGCATTTGTAATTTGACATTGCAGTTGTAGACATGTTTCAGGCGAACGAAAGAAGAAGAAGAAGAAGAAGAAGAAGAAGAAGGCAAGTGAGCAAGAGGTAGACACCGATACAAGATAGTACATGACATCAATAGATGGACGAACAACAATCTGAGAGAATATACAGTCAGGGCGAGAGACAGTGTTGTAGATCCATTGCGGGCAACCTCCATTGCGGAGACGGCACCTGACTGATTGATTAAATAACTTATCTATTAAAAAACTGAAATAATTTCCTTTGCAACAAATTCATATTTTTAAATTGAATTTAAATTTAGCAATCCACTTTCTTTAAAACTAATATAGAGAAAGAAATACATGCATATACTAACGGGTGAAAATTGGAAGTGGGGGAAATGTCTAATATCGTGGGTCATTAGTTACCAACAATAGTGACACAATGAAGGAAATTAAAAGACGAATATGTATTGCTCTTCAGAAACTAAAACAATTTAATAAATTGTGGATAGAGACAGATAGATCTTAGACATTAGAAGTCTAAGGGCATACATCAGTAGTCTATAATGGGCTCTACCCACAGCAAAATGTGCAGACCTCCGCGTGGAGGTGTGGAGGTCTCCACGTGGAGGTGTGGAGGTCTCCACGTGGAGGTGTGGATTGTAAGAGCATGTGGAAGGCGATCTCCCTGTCTTTGGCTTGTTGATATCGTTGTTTTTGGAGGGAATTCTTTTTTAAAGTCTACTCAGGGGCGGGAGTATCGTTCTCCACACCGTCATTTTCGTGTCTTTGGCTGGGAGGAGCGGGAGGAGCCGGCGTAAATAGTAAGTGCAAAGAAGGTGGTGCCGTGGTGTCCTTTGACGAGTGACCACTACTCCGGTCATCGAGAACTGACCACTAGTCCGGTCATCGAATAGTAATAAACACTGTAGTACAGTATGACAGGAGGATCCGTCATTTGTTAGTAAACGTAAAGAAGGAGGAGGAGTAGGCTCGGTTTTATGATATGTAGAGGGTTGTAAGAGTTTATACACTATCATCATCATCATCATACGGCATCAGATAGTTAAATGAACACCTTAAGAAAAGTAAAGATGGTCGTTGGTGTCCCCCGTGGGTGTCAGGTTCAAATCACAGTGGGGAGGTCGAGGGGGTGGAAGAAATGTTGATAATGTTTTTGTTACTTAGTTGTGACGGCGACAGCCGGTGTTATTAACCAGGCTATGTGTAGCGAAGGAGGGGTGGTATGCTGGTTGAGGTTTATGTTTAGGTGGTGCAATGTTTGTAATTGTCATATGTCACATCATAAAAACAGTCAAACATTCTTAGGAAGAACCTGAAAAACAACAGAGATGCGGTTCCTGAGACGACTGTTTTGAATTTCTTGGACTACCAGAGTAACTGACGATGATCGCCTAAAAGAGACTAAGGAAAATAGAGCATTATATACATCATACACAACAATTTTTTTTCTTACGAGACATAGATACATACTATTGTAAGTAATGGAAATTTAAAAATTTGTACTCGTATTACAGTTGAATTAAAATTTAATAATAATAAATCGACGTTTCATTCGCGAGATATAAGCTAGATATACGTCCTATACCTATCCTATACTTATAACTAACCTATACCTATATATTAATCATCATCATCATCATCAAGTGCCGTGCCGGCTGGCGTAGGCGTTCATGGCTCTCCATAGATCTCGGTCTTTGGTTTTCTGGATCAACTCTGCTGCTGATATTCCTCCATGCCACCGTCTCAATCCATCCAGCATCACTTCTCTTGGTCTACCTCTGCCTCTCTTCCCCTCGATCTTTCCAGTTGTTACGATGTTCTCCAATGCCTCTCTTCTCATCACATGACCGAGGAAAGCTGTTTGTCTCTGTCTTATTGTTGTATATAATGTTCTAGTTTCATTAGCCTGTTAATGCCTATATTAATAGCTTCGAGAAATAAAAGTGCGATTTATTATTATTAAACACTTTCTAAACAAGCTGAGGAGCGCATAAATGCTGTTGAATGTAAGTGTTTTAGAAGGGTACTAAGAATATCTTGGATACAGAAAAGAAACAATGTATCCATACGAAAAGAATTGAATATTGAAGAAGTTTGGCTACTAAAGATGATAAAATAACTCCTCCCCCCTCCCCCCGCGCCCCCCCCCCCCCAAAAAAAAATATGTTGGTCACTTGAAACGTCTTGAAAGTTTGGAGAGATCAATAATAGAGGGGTATATGCCCGGGAAGAGAGGAAGAGGAAGGTCAAAGAGAAGATGCGTGTAGGATGTGGCAGATGATCTCCTGGTTGGTGTATCGGACACAGGACATCTTGCTTATGACTCAGAAGTTTTCCGGACGGTTCGTTATGGGAGTGATATTCTGCGACTGACATGCTACTGAATAAGTGAATTGCAATATACCCTTCTTTATAGTCTATAGTTATTATGTTATTGTTCTTCTCTATACCATGAGAGTTGTTAACCTGTTTATTGCAGGTAAAGAACTTAACTGCACCTCTATTACGTGTGATGTATTCACGTTGACCCATGAGCTCCAATTTATATTGATTAAACCCAGGCTGAAAAATCTCTGGTAGTGTATACATACCCATCTCATCTTATCTCATCTCATCTCATCATGTTCCTCTTGTACTTATTTACCAAGCTATATTTATATAAATAAACACAATTGCCTGTGTGTTTTTGTTTCAATATAGTATGTGGAAAGAGATATTTTGGAGTCGACTGCTTACAGAACTGTAGCACTAATTGTACGGACCAACTGTGTCAACCAACCAACGGAACTTGCCTGTCTTGTATACGAGGAAAAATGGGACCCTTGTGTGACAAAGGTACTCTGTTTAATATATACCATATATACGTTGTAGGTGTTATGTGAACTCACTACGCTAAAAGAAAAATATAACATTATTTGGTACCTTCTAATGTATAATATACTCAAATAAACAAGTTCTCTTGATTCTCTGGTATGAAGCGGATGTCGGTGATCATGACCTACCACTCCTCTCAATAGTTTAACATTGCTTGTATTGCTTATATCATTATTTGTTGTCCAGCTGTTTAATTTTTTCACATAATCATCGTATATTTTTTTCTGACTCTTTTACTGCAACACAAAGCTAATTTCTCTATTCCACATCTATTGTCGATATACATCCGTATGTATCTTATTACATTTCTGAAACACAACTCAACAGAACATTGCTTGAGTAGGACCTAATTTTTCCATATTATGATTAGGTTGATAGTGAATAAACATTCACTTGTTCATATTTTCAGCTTTATTTGGTTGATTATATAAGTGACTTTTTAAAGGTGAGTCATTATCGTGCAGCAAACGTCTGGATGCTTCATGCATGTTTGTGCACATGGTTTCTTTAATTCTTATGTCCGCCATTGTGTTGATCGACCTGTGTTTCCTTTTTCAATAATTTGCCAATCATCATTGCTCTATATAAACTACTGATATATCTGATGAGCCAAAGTATCTGTATAATGAAAAGCAATCCTGTTTATGGGCTGGTATTCTTTAATATCCACATCATGAGAATGTCGGTAGTTTGTTTCTTCTTTGTCCCCGTGTTCTAATGTGCATATTGCACAAATATCTAACGATAAAAACGTTTCAACCAACATGCTCATATTTATTGCTTTCATTCAACCGCTTAACAAGTTAGAAGATTTGTGTTTTCTTTCTGTATCCCCATACGCCATACATCTGCATGTGTTGTATAACAACGATGTTATTCTTCGCGCTATATGCAAAGCATCAACTGAACATCAAGCAATCAAGCAATAATCATGAGTACCGAAGGATACTTACTGTTTGATGATATCTACACATTTCTACGATTATTGATATTTTTTGTTGTTGCTTTTATTTGCGCTCGCTCGCTTTGAACTCAAGCGTAGTTCATACACACTATTTATAGAAGCGATGGACTGAATTTTGCGTGTGGATTAGCATTCCCAATTAACAGTTAGTTAGTTAGTTAGTCGAAAGATCATCCTCATTGCACATCGAACCATTCAGTCCATAAGGGCTCGGACCCCCCTCCTCAGCAAATCCCGCAGCGTGTAGAGGCTAACGACACCAGTTCTTTTTTGGTTTATGAAACTTCTTTGGCTTCCTGCGTAGTGTTCTTGTTTGGCCACCCCTCTTTTAATTTGCTGTTCTCGCAGTCTGGCCATGGTTGTAGATTCACAGTCATCACTTGGTTCACGCAAAAGTCTTACTTCTCGTAGAGCATTCAGAATGTCAGCCTGGTCCATGGCGTGTCCGCCCTCCACCGTAGCCTCACCTGCGAGCTTGTCAGCCCGCTCATTTCCTTGTACTCCCGCATGCCCTGGCACGAAGATGAAACTAATCTTTGCCAGCCGAGACCGCTCCAGAGGCAGCAACCATTCTCTTCGGATCGACCCCTCCTCTATCCTCTTGATCATGTTCATTGAGTCGCTAAGGAAACATGCCCTAGTGAATGTCTGTGTCTTGAGCCATGTTATTGCTTTACTTACTGCCATGACTTCCATAGTCAGGCTACTTGTGGTTTCAATGAAAGCACCAGAGTCCTCCTTCACAATTCTCCCTCCGGCCCGAGCCGTAAAGGCCCATGAGCTTCTCACATGTCGGACGACCGACCTATCTATGCAGATGACAGCATCACCGTCTAGCGAATTCTCGAAAATCAACGCTTGTACATCAGCCTCCACAGCTGCCGGATTGTCTTATCTGCATTTAATATCTAGTTGGATGCAAATTGAAAAGGATGTGCAGAAATCTGTTGGCACTTGTACCCACTCCTCGCCAGGTTCTAAGTCCTCAAGTGAACACACCTGTTGAAGAATGTCTTCGGCTTGACCCATCCGTGACCGTCCTCTTTTTAACCTGCTGCCCTTCACCTTTATAATTTCACTGTTTCACTATGCAGTGGATGTTGTGGATGAACAGTTAACCTCGCCATCAGGCGAACCCACTCCGACTTCAGAGGTACTTGTAATTTACATCCCATGTCAAGGACGACATGTCTACATTTTAGTCAAACTGTCCGGTGTGGGGGTTGAACCGCTTACCTCGGCATCAGCAAAACGGATGTTTAAGAACACACGTTCTTACCCATTCGGCCATGATGATCTGCATTTATTGAGACACAAATATTCACATAAGGAATTTTGATTATTAATTGCAACACGAGCGTGCGGTAATCATTTTTTAATCTGTTATGGACTCCATTTTATTAACCACTTCACAATCAAAGAAAAACAAAGCAAACAAACAAACCAACAATAATTACCAATCACGTATAAAAATGTCTTTCATCAAGAAAAGAAAAGATGATGATACTATATAAGATCTGATTATCGAAGAAGGTAATTCTATTTTCTATAAGCTCTGTTATCTCTCGCATTCTGAAAAACTTTCGGCGATATTAAACGTTACAGTGGCTTGGAAATAGCAGTTATTGAAGGCATGGTTTTGGTGAAAGAAGCAGAGGTGGAAAACTTCGAAAGGGACACGGAAACACCCTCGACATGGAAATTCGGGAGGCAGGGTATCTAATGAAAAGTATGAAGAAGTTTTACCAAGGACGATATTCAGTGCGACGTTCTACAAAAAAGCCTCCTACTACTTGGTGTTGATGGTGCAAGTTATTAGAATTTTAACAATAACACTGACATGATGATTTGTTTTTAAACACATCTTCAAAGTCATGCTATTAGCTAACTGTTATCGACAGACTGTAATCCAAAATATTGGGGAGACAACTGCACCACACTATGTCGGCTGGAGTGCAAAAACCAGTTGTGTAACGCCGTCACTGGAAATTGCAGCTCTTGTGCTGCTGGCTGGTCTGGGGAGAATTGTGATCAAGGTATCATTTTTTATTATCTTCAGTATATACGTTTATCTGTAAATGCGTTTTGTGACAAACCTTTGACGACTGACTACAAACTAATAGTTAATACGTCAGGAATTATGTAAGCGATAGACCCTTTTACACCCCTTGAAGTTTACTCGACATGTGCTAATTTAATATTTTTACAGAACAATCGCTACTCGTTGTTGACCACTATTTCTAGGTAAAGAATAAATCGGTCAAGAATGGTATTTTCACAAACACGAGATGCGGATAGAGCCCATTACCAACTAGGCGTTAGCTGTGTGTTTGCCACTACACTAACATGGCGTTGTAATGATCCTTCATTAACAGGAGTCCTTTGTTGGAACAACAACTCTGTAGCCGAACTTTTCTTTCCTTCTGCATCACGCTTCATATTCTATGTATTTCTTGTCACAAGAAATACTTTGTGACAAGAAATACATTGATCAAATTGGCAGACGCCTTGCTGACCGTTTTAGAGAACACCTCAGAGACATTAATCAGGGCGCTGACAAACCTGTCATCAACCATTTTAATTTCTCCAACCATAATGGAGTAGACAATGTATGTGTCACTGCATTGAAACCTTGCTTCTCCAACAGTTCCATTAGGCTCCAAATTGAATGCCAATTAATCAACTCTCTGGGATGCGTCCATCCAGCAGGTATCAATACTGTTCTGGACGCCATTGTATAACCGTGCCATCTTCTCCAACTGTTTACACTGTCTGATACTATGCTGTCCTCCCCCCCCCCACCCCAATATATTCATACCTGTCTCCACACCCCTATATTTTCATATCAGACTGTTCGCATATTTTTGGCGACCTAAATCCTATCTGGCAACCTACTTTACTTAAACTCTGCAGCCAAAGGGTGCCTTCGCAACTGGCAAAGCCGCCTTTTCTGCTCTCACATGGGGACCGAGTAGTTGTGCTTTCAGTTTTTGTATTTCGTTGTTTTATCTAACTGTGTTGTCTTGTCCTTGACAAAGATTCTGAGAATCGAAATATCAACCGTCCTGTGTGTCGTATTGTACGCATATGTGTGTATTTTATTTTAATATTCATTTTATATATGTATTGATTACTTCTGATTTTGAATTTTCGCCTGTATTTCGGGATAAGATTGATCTCCTTGAAAGGTATGTGCAACGTGTTTATGTTTAGTACGTTTCTTCTCGCAGGAGCTAAATATATCTATTTGTTTCCAATTCATCTATCTTGTAATCAGCTTGTAATCATTCTAGCAGGTCGCTGTGTGGAAATAGACAGAGTCATGGGGACGATTGTCGAACCACAATTAAGTTGATTCTCTTGTCTGCAAACCGTTTTTACTTCCCAAGACATTTCCCGGTATCCATTTTAAGTTGGAGAAATGAGATATTATAGGATCGACATTGTGAGATTTTGCGGAAGGGATGGAGTGGGTCAGGAGCACCGTGTTCCGCACCAACATATGACTATGGAACCAATCGGTTGAAGAGGCTTTTACATGTAATGCCCGGTACTATGGGTACGGATAGGAGTATAAATACCAGAATTGTGATGTGTTACCTGGGTGTTTGGATAGTATCGAATGGCACGGTGTGGGAAGGAATCGTGGTGCGACACCAATTTTGGATGATGAACAAATATGGAAAACGGTTCACTAATGTGTGTGCTGTGTGTCAGTGTATCGTGAAAGTGTGTGTTTCACACATAGAAGAATACATGGGACGTCGAGGGTGCTGCTGGTCACAATAAGGAAGATCGGATTGATCATATATATATTAAAGAGCAATCTGGATCAAATTGTAATGGCTTGGAATATTTTAGAGGTACAGATATGGATTCGGATCATAATCTGCGGATGGGTGAATCTGGGTTGAAACTCGGGGATACGTGACATCTTATAGACATGTATATGACTGGGGGAGGGGGGTTAAGAAGATATGGAACTATTTATGATCGTGGTCTGTAATAAGTACATGTTCCTGCGGTAGTTTGTGGACGAGTTAAGTGCGGCATACTGATGGTTGCAGATTAAAGACATTTGGGAGGAATCATATGTAGATTTTTTTGAAAAGTGAACATAGGTAAGAGACATGGATGCCGCTCGAAACCCTTATAAATAGAAGAGGTTGAAGTGGAGCGCAGATTAGATAGCTAGATATGCAGGAAGCAGAGCCCTACGAAATATGCACAGAAACTAGTAGGGAAGGTGGGAAGGGATAGGACGAGAGGCAGTCTTTGTATGGTCTGGTTGGGGAGGTAGAAGTAGCAGCAGGGAGTGGAGATTTCGAAAATCTCTGCATCTCCACGGAGAAAACAGTGGGAATGTGTATTCACCCGAATTAACTGGTCAAAGCTGGTGGTGAGAAAGTTTACATTGGCAATGATGATCAAGTGAACACATGGGATGAACACCTTTTGAAGCTTTTAAATAGACCCGTACCAAAAGACCATGCAAATATCTAGTCTGCAGAAATACAGCTAGATGTCACCTGTGAGAGACCATCTGTTGGAAAGTCTGTCGAGCTCTTGAAAGATGGAAAAGCAACTGATCCTGGTGATATCCAAGATAACGCAATTAAAACCAATTTAAACAATTCAACGGAATTGTTGCAGAGATCTGACTCAAAATGTGAAACTGAAGAAATACTAACCAACTTGAGAGAAAGGAGAGAAAGATATCTGTTGAGACTGACATGGAACGGGGACCTGCAGTATTGCGAAACTTATAGATGAATAACGTTATGAAAAACATTAAGTGGGATCATTCTGTAGAGATTGCCAGACAACTAAGGAATATGTAGAAAGCTTCCAGCCAGACTAATCATGCACTGACCAGATGGCAACAGTACTTATAATTATGGAGGTACGGCTCTAACTCTAGATGACCAGTTGAGAATCGCCGATGTACATTTTACAAAATAAAAAACCGAAGATTTTATACCCCGATATTCGCTGAACCTGGAGTAGTGGATCGGACGATCTGCCTTCCCGGAAACTATCATAAGATTGTGCACTTTGTGCACGTTATACTTTCCTCGGCAGCTGGAAATAAAAATTAAGGCCTGATAGTCCACTACCAGGCTAAATTTCAAAATGAGAAAATCAACACACAAAAGGAATTCCATAAAACATGTTACTCTGTTAGACACACATTGGGTGTCTCTTTAGTGATACCCAATTTCACAGCTCCATGTGTGAGTGGGTGTGTGTGGGACGAGATGGTCAACATGGCGACTAGGCAGGAGAGGCCTGCGGGATTGTTTGTCTCCGGATACGGTTATGCTTGTGCATTTTTCAACTTTTGGAATTGTAGTCAAGCTATGAGTTAAGTGCTTTCTGCGACTCTGTGAGCTGTGGATTTCTTGCGGAGTGTGTTTTATTTGTGCCCATGTTTGTTGTTCTAAGTTGTGTAAATTTCAGAACATGACGGGTGATTAGCTGCCGGCACTTCAACGACTGAATTATGCGATAATGCGTGTGCAGATTGTTGGGGTTTTGTTCTATTGGCTATCTCATTCTACAATGAACTGCATTTTCATGTTAAGAATAGCTTATCTTCTTCGCGATAACATAACAATTATGGGTGTGAGGGAGGGAGGGGGAGGGGAGAGACCCTTTGCTATCAAGTTTATACCGCAAGATTTCCAGCTACACATTAGAGCACTATGTGTTGGATGTGTATTTATCTCGTCTGCATGGAAGGCGGGGAATGTCGCCTCCCACTGCAAGCTAAAATGCATGCACCCGACATCCTCTGGTCAGGTTTGCTGGAATGCACCACATGTAGATGGAAAAGTGGTGATAACGTTACCATACCAACGCGGCGCAATGACCTAGACACTACATGAAAATTCTGGGGCAATGTATGTGCTTCACAGCCACTCAGAAATGTCGCCATCCATCTCTGTGACAGCAGTCTCGCTGTTTATTGAATGGAAAATCGCAGATTTATGAGGTGGAAAATCTAGCACAGTGGTTCTCAACCTTTTTTGGCTCGCCCCCCCCCTTCACCATATTTTCAGAACGTCATTCCCCCCCCCCCCTTTCAGCTTTCCAAAATTGTCAGCCTCAAAAGGTGCATTAAAAAATAACATGCCTATAATAGTGAAAAATACTTATTTTCTTCCATAGTTGTACATAACCTTCACATGTAAAGATACATTTTATAGTGCAGTTTTCTACAGTTAATAGCAAATGAATATGCTGATGGATATTAAAACTTACATAGAAGCATTTTTACATTCGCAATATTTTATTAAAACCCCACATTAATCATACTACAATAAACAAACAGTTAAACGTCAAAGAATTATAGCTTAATATACGACACCAGGATGCCAGAAAATTGTGCTTCATCAAACAAAACGCTCATTACAAAACCTGGATATTGTAGATTCGTAATTTAAATGAAAATTGTAATCACTGTGATTGTTTTTCCCTCAGCAATTCTGAAATACGCGAAGGAGTGCTTGAAAGGGCAAAACGAAGATCGTTTTCAACATCTAATCTGTTGCGTCGTTTCGTTTTAATTTCTAGCAGAGCTGAAAAGCCTGACTCACAAAGATATGTTGACGCAAATGGAAGCAATGCACGGATTGCTTTTTCTGCCACTTTTGGGTATGAACAGCACATTAAAGGCCAAAATTCCGTGATTGGCTTCTCACTGAACACATCCCTTGTCCCCGAATCATTTTTCAGCTCCAGAAATTCATCTTGACAATCATCAGAAACTTTTTCAACTGATAATTTGAATGGGTTTCGCACCAAATCCAACTCATCATCACTAAGTTCAGGAACATATCCTTCAAATTCATTTTCTAGCGCTGTCAAATGCAGCACAATTTCATTTTTTGCAAATTGTAGAAGTACTTGGTCTTTATCATCAACAACGAGAACGGATGACAGCTTCTCAAACATTGCAACATTTGTCTTATTGACCTTTCTTTTCCAGTTGTCCAGCTTGCTCATAAAAGCTCTCAAGGCATCCACAAATTGTATGATATGTGTATTCCTTCCTTGCATCTGAAGATTGAGTTTATTCAACTGCTCAAAAATATCAACTAAATAGGCAAGGCGCATGATCCATTCCTCATCATCCAGCCAGGCGAAAAAGTCCATCTTACCCTGAACTTCAAGAAATAATTTGAGCTCGTCTCTCAGTCATATACTCGCGCAGTTACAAATTCCTCTTGACAGCCATCGAACATTTGTGTGGAAAAGCAGCAGCCTGCATCCATGTCAACGCATAACTGCTTAAAACGCCGTGAGTTGAGAGCTCCTCCTTTGATAAAATTCACTATCTGAACGGTTTGATCCAAAACCTTCCCCAAAGGAGCTGGAAGGTTTTGGAGGCCAGTCCTTGACGATGGATCATGCAATGAATGCCTTTCACTTTTGGGGCACGTTTCTTCACACTAACATGAAATCCTGATTTGGTCCCCAACATAGCTGGTGCTCCATCTGTACAGCACCCACATATATTATCCCATAAAACGATTTTCTGATTCAAGGAAAGATGAAACCTTTTCCAAAATATCAGAGGCCATGGTAGTTGTTTCAAGAGGAGAACAAAAAAGAAGTTCTTCTTTAAATGATCCTAAATGTACATACCTTGCAAACACTATCAACTGAGAACACGATGCTACATCAGTCGATTCATCATTTGAATTGAATAGAGCCCAAATGCTGCAGACTTGATCTCTTGCACAACTTGATCCTTGATGTCATTGGCCATATCCTGATCCTCCTTTGAACAGTGTCGTTTGAATTAGTGAAACCGCTGAAAGTTTTTTCTCCTGTTTCATTTCCCAACACAATTTCCACCATCTTGAGACAACAAGGTTGATCAAAGATTCCCCGATTATATGTGGTTTTTTTCTGCTTCGCTATCTCCAGTCTACGCAAGGAAGCTTCAGTAACCTTTTGGTTTGTTTCTGGAATACCCCTGTTTTAAAT
>JACEFZ010000152.1:102500-160838 GCA_014155875.1 Cepaea nemoralis | reverse complement strand
AGTTTCAATCACAGATCTGATGGAGGTTAGCATGGCATAATTGATAATAGCGCTCCTTCTTAAACTTACGGTGTACTGATAACCAGTTAGCGGGTTCAACACCTACACGTAATAGTTGGGCTAAAATGTTTACTTCTCGTCCTTGACTTGGGGACGTAAATTACGAGTACCCCAGAGGTCGGAGTGTGTTCGTCTGATCGCGAGAGACACTGATAATTGGAAAAGCTTATCCACACGCAAAAAATCAGTCCAGTAGACCTTAAATAGTAGCTATGGACTACGTTTGAGTTCAAAGTGAGCGAAAGAAACCAGACTTGATCATGGTTTGGTAATGGTGTGAGGTGGCGACAGATGCTAGTCCACGTATATCGGTAACTGGTGATTATACTCCTCCACACGCATCGGCATGGCACATGATGGTGATAATCATCGTTTTTTGTTTTCACCAGAACTTACCTCATAGTTAGTCAACAGATCATCCTCACTGCACATCGAACCATTCGGTCTATTAGTGCTACGATCTCCTCCACAGTAAATCCTGCAGCATTTAGCGGATCACGACACCAGTTCTGTTTTGGTTTATTACTCTTCTTTGGTTTCCTGCATAGTGTTCTTGTTTGGCCACACCTCTTTTAACTTGCTGTTCTCGCAGTCTGACCATGGTTGTAGATTGACAGTCATCTCTTGGTTCTCGCAAACGACTTACTTCTCGTAGAGCATTCAGTATATCAGCCTGATCCATGGCTCGTCCGTCCTCCACAGTAGTCTTACCTGGCTCGAAAATGAAACTAATCTTTACCAGCTGTAACCGCTCCAGAGACAACAACCACTGTCTTCGGGCCCACCCCATCGCTATCTTCATGAGTATACTCATTGAGACACTAAGGAAACATGCCCGAGTGAAGGTCTGTGTCTCGAGCCATACAAAGCCACAATGAAAGCCCTCACGCGAAGAATGCAGATCGTCACCCAAAAATAAGCGCCCCCGACATCTGAAGACAATCATTAACAGTTTCTTCCACCACCAATAAAGGGGGTCTAAACAAAAGAAGCACATAGACATACATAGACACAGGATAACAGCTGCAGCAGTTAGTGAGACATGAACACCAGACAGCTGCAGTAGTTAGTGAGACACGAACACCAGACAGCTGCAGTAGTTAGTGAGACACGAACACCAGACAGCTGCAGCAGTTAGTGAGACACGAACACCAGACAGCTGCAGCAGTTAGTGAGACACGAACACCAGACAGCTGCAGCAGTTAGTGAGACACGAACACCAGACAGCTGCAGCAGTTAGTGAGACACGAACACCAGACAGCTGCAGCAGTTAGTGAGACACGAACACCAGACAGCTGCAGCAGTTAGTGAGACACGAACACCAGACAGCTGCAGCAGTTAGTGAGACACGAACACCAGACAGCTGCAGCAGTTAGTGAGACACGAACACCAGACAGCTGCAGCAGTTAGTGAGACACGAACACCAGACAGCTGCAGCAGTTAGTGAGACACGAACACCAGACAGCTGCAGCAGTTAGTGAGACACGAACACCAGACAGCTGCAGCAGTTAGTGAGACACGAACACCAGACAGCTGCAGCAGTTAGTGAGACACGAACACCAGACAGCTGCAGCAGTTAGTGAGACACGAACACCAGACAGCTGCAGCAGTTAGTGAGACACGAACACCAGACAGCTGCAGCAGTTAGTGAGACACGAACACCAGACAGCTGCAGCAGTTAGTGAGACACGAACACCAGACAGCTGCAGCAGTTAGTGAGACACGAACACCAGACAGCTGCAGCAGTTAGTGAGACACGAACACCAGACAGCTGCAGCAGTTAGTGAGACACGAACACCAGACAGCTGCAGCAGTTAGTGAGACACGAACACCAGACAGCTGCAGCAGTTAGTGAGACACGAACACCAGACAGCTGCAGCAGTTAGTGAGACACGAACACCAGACGGCTACCGCTGCTTCCTGTGTTCTCACAATAATTGGGGCCGACAAGTTGCAACGCCCTACAGAAGCCGTCTCGAGTGTCCGGAGAGTAAGTGTCTTGGAAGTGTTTATCTCTAGAGCCTCTCTGTCCGGGAGCCTGGTTTGAGGTACCAGTGTAAAAAATAATTAGGTCGTCTACAAACTACTCTATGGACTGAGAGATAATCGCTGGTTGTTCCAGACGCGGCCAGTGAGGCTGAAAGAAGTTCGCGTCTTTTGGGGCAAAAATAGAAGGCGGGTTGATGTGTAAAGAGGCTGGGTGATATAAGGGTTTAAGCGCTCGCTTGCCAACTCGTGAGGGAGCCGCGTGGCTAGACACTCGCCTGTTGGCCCCGTGGTTAAGGGTTCGATCCGTATCGTGGGAGGGTCGAATTTTTACAACTGAACTGGGATCTCAGATCGACCAAGCCTGAAATGGGTACCAGGAAATGTCTTGGAAGTGAAGGCGGTAGGAGTGATAAGGACCCCGTCACCCAAAAAGTCTCGTTTGGTCTATATAAATATAGGTCTAACACCATATGCCCAGTGCGCCTTAAGTTGCGTAAAGGGATTCTTTACTTAATTACTGTATTGTGAACTTAAGGTGCGTAAAGGGATTCTTTACTTAATTACTGTATTGTCAACTATGACTGTAGTGGGGTGTCTGGTGTCATATCTGCGTGGCAATGGACCAACAACACGTGTGATAACGGGTTCTATCAATCAGTGGGTAGGTTCTCTCAGCGACCCCTCCCCCTTGTCTAACAATGTTATTTGTCAGGACGACGACATCACGGCCTACTGTTTGCGATTTCCAACTGCAGTAGGAATGTTAGCGTGCACAACTAGCACACAAGATCTCCTGTGTTTCACCCTACAGGTATCAGTCCGACCTCACCAGCCTGGAGGTCACCGAAACGTGTGATGTCATTTTTTTTTTTGTTGGGCTCACTCGCTTTGAACTCAAGCATAGTACATACACACAACTTCTAGTAATGCTGGACTGAATTTTGGATTAGCTTTCCCTATTAACAGTCGACACTTACTAAACAAGCTGAACAGCACATACATGCCTTTGAATACAAATGTTATAGACGGGTTCTAAGAATATCTTGAGTAAAGAAAATAACAAATGCATTCATACTTCAAGAGCCAAATATTGAAGAGGGTTGGCTATTAAAGACGATAAAGCAAAGAAAACTGAAATATGTTGGTCATTTGAAATGTAATGAAAGTTTGGAGAAAATAATGGAGGGGTATATGCCTGGGAAGAGAAGAAGAGGAAGGCCGAAGAGAAGATGGGTGCAGGATGTGGTGGATGATCTCCAGATGGTTGTATCGGACGCGGGACAGCTGTGAACGAGAAATTTTCCTGAAGGTTGTTATGGGAGCGAGGTTCTGCAAAGGACATGCTACTTAATGAATGAATGAATGAATTAACAGTGTCCCTCGCCATCAGGCGAACCCACTCCGACTTCATAGGTACTTGTAATTTACGTCCCCAAATCAAGACGACAGGTCAACATTCTAGTCCAGCTGTCCGGTGTAGGTGTTGAACCGCTTACCTCGGCATCAGCGCACCAGATGTTTAAGAACACGCATTCTTACCCATTCGGCCATGCTGTCCTGCATGTGATGTCATCTGTAACCAATGGTTCTGGGACACATGTCCTGGCTGATGCAGGGATCGACCCAATACCTTCTGAGCCTGAGACGTACACTGCAACCTCTCAGCCACGACAGCTCTCATAAACATCGTTTCAAACCTGCGTTGCTGAACTTCACAACGAAAGTCCGCACGTACGCGTGCCGGGAGACTGATGCCCATTTTTGATACGGAGGATTGACCTGTCTGTGTATATATATAACAGCATCTTCATCATCACAGTTATCTGTAATGAAGGCCATTAAATGTACATCGACAGAACTAGAACTCCTCCGCATGGCGACCTCGCCTCCATGAAGAAAGTAAGTAAAGGTCAAAGACCCGTTTCTACATGCCCAGAGGTATATCGGATATATAGTGTTGACCCTATAATTTTATAGACCAATTAACACTCGATGGGTAATGTCAATATTGGACATATAGTGTTGACCCCATCATTTTATAGACCAATCAACACTCGATGGGTAATGTTAATATTGGACGTATGGCGTTGACCCCATCATTTTATAGACCAATCAACACTCGATGGGTAATGTTAATATTGGACGTATGGCGTTGACCCCATCATTTTATAGACCAATCAACACTCGATGGGTAATGTCAATATTGGACATATAGTGTTGACTCCATCATTTTATAGATCAATCAACACTCGATGGGTAATGTCAATATTGGACATCTGGTGTCGACCCTATCTTTTTATAGATCAATCAACACTCGATGGGTAATGTCAATATTGGACATTTGGTGTTGACCCTATCTTTTTATAGATCAATCAACACTCGATGGGTAATGTCAATATTGGACATCTGGTGTTGACCCTATCTTTTTATAGATCAATCAACACTCGATGGGTAATGTCAATATTGGACATCTGGTGTCGACCCTATCTTTTTATAGATCAATCAACACTCGATGGGTAATGTCAATACTGGACATCTGGTGTTGACCCTATCTTTTTATAGATCAATCAACACTCGATGGGTAATGTCAATACTGGACATCTGGTGTTGACCCTATCTTTTTATAGATCAATCAACACTCGATGGGTAATGTCAATACTGGACATCTGGTGTTGACCCTATCTTTTTATAGATCAATCAACACTCGATGGGTAATGTCAATATTGGACATCTGGTGTTGACCCTATCTTTTTATAGATCAATCAACACTCGATGGGTAGTGTCAATATTGGACATCTGGTGTTGACCTTATCTTTTTATAGATCAATCAACACTCGATGGGTAATGTCAATATTTGACATATGGTGTTGACCCCATCATTTTATGGATCAATCAACACTTGATGGGTAATGTCAATGTCACACCACCGCCTTTATTTCCCAACACATTTACTGGTACCCATTTGAGACTAAACCGACATAGGAGTCCAGATCTTCTTCTTCTTCTTCGTTCATCCGGAGTTTTTTTTCGGATGTGATTGCGTTGTGCCTGTTTACAGCAGAGCTGCGTTCTTGCGCCGTTAGGCCGACACATCCGACTTCTGCGGGCATTTGTTGACCGGGTTAACCTTCCCGGGGGTTTCTTAGGACGTTTGACTCTCACTGTTGTGGTGTTATCCCCCATCCCAGCTGGTCCATATAGAACAGCCAAAGATCCTGGTCAGCCCTCAAGGGAAGGCAGGGGCAGACCATGGGCATTCCCCGCCATCCAAGGAGGCTTCCATACTTGCAGAGCCGATACATAGCGCTCTGGTACTGGGCTCACCCAAGGAATCGTCACGTCCTGCACATGGCTGCTTAGCCTCACTTCCGTATATTGGGCCTTCCGTTCACCATAGGCTGTTCTTCCGGAAACCAGAAGTATGCAGTCTGCAGATGACATCCACACAGTGAGCTTTCGATTCGGACTTTCCATGTAATGGATTTGCTAGCCAAGCAATATTCCATTTCGTGCCACTAGGACACTTTTCCACCTTTTATGAAGCCCACACAGTGGGCTTTTGATTCAGACTTTCCACGTAATGGATTTGCTATCCAAGCAATATTCCATTTCGTGCCACTAGGACACTTTTCCACCTTTTATGAAGCCCACACAGTGGGCTTTTGATTCGGACTTTCCACGTAATGGATTTGCTATCCAAGCAATATTCCATTTCGTGCCACTAGGACACTTTTCCACCTTTTATGAAGCCCACACAATGGGCTTTTGATTTGGAATTTCCACGTAATGGATTTGCTATCCAAGCAATATTCCATTTCATGCCTCTGTGTCTTCATGCACCTTTAAATGTCAACCTGTATATAGTTAAAGTAATCTGCGGTCAACTTTAGCTTGTTGATATCTCCATAGAGCTTGTCCTCAAATGAAGCAGGTGTGGGCCAAAATATCTTTCTCTGTTCTGCATACGTTGGGCAATCCTGCAGCAAATGTTTTGCTGTCATTTTTCCAGTTCTACAATTACATTCATCGGTATCTCCTATCTTTAGTTTATTGAACAAGTGGTATTTCAGCCTGTTATGTCCTGTGCGGAGTCTGAAGATTGCTACTTGTTCTCTTCGGTCGAGTTTGTAATATGCATCATCCTTCTGATGGCCTGGATGCTCTGATTCCCATTTGGTTCTATAAGTGCTTTTTATCAACCTCTTTGCCTCATTATAGGTTATGTCTATGTCAGGCTGTGGTAGTCGTCCGCCCTCTTTTGCCAGTCTGTCAGCCTCTTCGTTTCCAGGTATACTGCAATGTGATGGGATCCACTGTATTACAACTTTTTTGGATTTCTGGCATAGACCATGGAGTGCTGCTCTTAGGTCAGTTAGTTCTGTGCTGTTATTGCTCTTCAGTATTGAGACAGCTGACTTTGCATCTGTGAAGATAGCTATTTGCTTCTCTTTATTTTCCTCCATCAGGAGCATTTCTGCTGCAGTTTTCAGAGCCTCTACCTCCGCTTTGAAGTTACTTGAAAATTTTCCAGTTGCCATTGAATGTGTTTTTTTCGCTCCATTTTTTAAATTTAGGAGAATTCCTCCTCCTCCATTCTCTATTGAATTTTTGGCTGATCCATCTGTATATGCATGGGTCCAATTGCTGCTTGGGTAATGTTCTTTTATGTAGTTTAGGGTTATTTCTCTTCTTTCGGTTTCATGCTGAGTGTTCTTTTTCTCAATACCAGGAATGTTTTCTATCATCTCAGGCAGTTGCTGCTGTCTCCAAGCTGGGAACTTGTGTGCATTGTGTATGGGCTTGACTGTTGATATGTTAAGAATAGGATCTGACCTAATCCTTCGTTTTGCAGTTTCTACAAAGTTGCTACGCTTCAGTCTTCCCTTTCCAAAACCATTAAATCTGTTGTACATAGGGTGGTCTGTCAATCTTCTAAATTTTTCTGCTTGTTGCTGGGCTCTGCTATCTCTTCTATCCTGCATTGGTTGTAAACAAGTGATCTTTTCTAATTCATTAATAGGCGTTGTCTTCAGGCTTCCAGTTATGATTCGCATTCCTTGATTTTGGACTCTACTTATTTTGTTAAAGTTTGACTTAGCTGCTGTTGCCCAAGCTGCAATGCCATATTCCAGTACTGGCCTCACCCGCCCAGTATATAACTTCTTGAGAACTTTCTCATCTGCTCCCCATGTTGTACCAGCAAGCTTTTTCATGATTGCCATTCTTTGCCTTGCTCTTGTTCGATTTTTCTCAACCTGTGTCTTCCATGTCAGGCGACGATCAAAGGTGACTCCTAGATAGTTTGGATTTTCTTCATGGCGCAATATTTTTCCATTCAATACCAGCTTAGGTTGCTGAGTTTTAGTTGAGAGGGAGAACACTGTGCATGTTGTTTTCTCCTCACTTATCTTCACTAGCCATGATTTTGACCAGTCCTCTAGCGCTAATAGGGCTTGCTGTATTCTGCTGTTAGCTGTACTAATATATTCTTCAGATGTCCATATGGCTAGGTCATCTGCAAAGGATGATGTGTGTACTCTGGCTGGAAAATTTTCCGTGATGTCGTTTATATGTGCTAGGAATAATGTTGGTGAAAGAACTCCTCCTTGGGGGACACCTTGCTCCAACAGCATCATTTTGCTGGTTTGTCCTTGTACTTTTGTCCTGGCAGTTCTGTTCTCAAGGTAGTGGCTGATCCATTTGTACATTTTCCCGCAAACATGCATTTTTTGCAGTTTTACTTTCAGTCCTTCCTTCCATACTTTATCAAATGCTTTTTCTAAATCTATCCAGACTGCTAGTGTGTGCTTTTTCTCTTGGAAGGCATCCTCTATTTCCTGAGCTATATAGGTTATTTGATCTTCAGTAGATCTGTACTTTCTGAATCCTGCTTGGTGAGGTGTTAAGAGTTGGTTTTCTTCCAGATGCCATGTTAGCCTGCCATTGATAATGCGTTCCATTAATTTTCCTACACAGCTAAGAAGACTGATAGGTCGATAGCCATTTGGTTCTTCCAGGTCTTTTCCTTTCTTTGGGACTGGTATTAGTATAGCTTCCTTCCATGCCTGTGGGACTATTCCCCTCTTCCAGCTGTAATTTAGGACTGCTAGTAGTTTCTTTTTTGCCTTAGTGCCTAGTCCTATTAGCATTTCATTTGTGATTCCATCCTTTCCTGGTGATGTCTTCTTTTTTAGGGTATTCATTGCCTGTTCCATTTCTTCCATTGTTAGATTTGCCATCATATATTCTGCTGCTGTCTCTGTATATGTATGATGTATCTGTTTATCTTTGATTGCTTTCTTCTGTTCGGCTGTAATATCAATGTGGTTTGCACTGGCATAGTGTTCCATTAGTGCATTTGCAGCCTTTTTTCCTGTAAGCAAGGCATTTCCTTGTTTAATTGTTATTTGTTTGTTTCTAGGTCCTTCATTGTTCATGGCTTTCACTAGTTTCCATAGTTTGTTTCCATCCCTGTCAAAATTCAGGTTTTCTGTTTTTTTCCTCCAACAATCTCTTGTTGTTTGATTTACTGTTCTTTTATATTTTGCTGAGATGGCTTTGAGAGAGATGTTCGCTTCAGTTGTTTGTTCTCTCTCTGCGGTCTTCCTAGCATCTTCAACTTTGTCCTCCAAAAATTGTAGTTCTTCAGTCCAGTATGGTTTGTAATTTTTCCTTGCTCCTCTTGGAATAGACTCAGTGGCCGCCTGTATTATTGCTCTGTTTAGACTTTCCACCATTTGCTTCATGTTGCCATATCGTGTATTTACGTTTTCACAATATTTGTCTGTTAGTATGGCAAATCTGTCCCAATCTGCTCGTTTGTAATTCCAACGGGGCAAAGGCTTTTGCTCCTGTGGAACATACTCCATATTTATTACAAGCTTGATTGGTCTGTGGTCACTACCTGCTAATTGGTCCAGCACATGGCGATCGATTTTGTGGAGGATGTCTCCTGTGCAGAAAGCTAAGTCTGGAGTAGAAGTGGTAATCCATCTTCTGGAGTAGAAGCTCGGTGTGTCATCCGCTTTGTTAAGTAGATGGAGATTTGAGTCTATTTCCCAGTCCTCCACTTCATCTCCTCTTTTGTCAGTATCTGGGTATCCCCATCTTTCTGAACGGCTATTAAAGTCTCCGACAACAATGCAATTTGTGTCAGTTATTTCCATGTTTGAGAGTGTAAGATCCTTATCTGCCGGGCTATATAGATTGTAAATTCTTATTTTCACGTCCTTTATCATTATATCAACACCTATAATTTCCGTTTGGTTGTCAGAGATCACAGATACTTCGCTGCAAGGTATTGTATTTCGTGTAAGTATTACAACTCCTCCTTTGTGTCCTTCGCGGTCGAAACGTGTGGCCTGATATCCCTCGACTGAAAATGTGCGATTGGCGTTGAGGTGTGTCTCTTGAATGCATGCCACATCTATTCTATCTTTATGAAGACGCTGTGTTAGGGAGGCTTTCTTGTTATAAACTCCTTCTGCATTCCATTGTAGTATGTTGAGTGTCCGGGGTGTTTGGTCAATAGCTCTTAACCTACTCCTCTGTGCCTTGACTCCACAGCACAGGGGAAGGTGACCACCAGTAGTCATGGGTGGACCCCCTCGAGGCAGGGGGCCCGGCACTATCACCGCCTGATGGGACTTCACGGGATTAGCACCATAACGATTAATTTTCATCTGTGGCATCATGAAATGATAAAGTTACGTTGCACTTCTTTGTCAAGCCTGTGGCTCAGTACATCCGATTTCGACAAGCATTTGTTCGGGATGCTTTCCCTAGCCTTTGACTGTCCCCAGTCTACCTACAAGGCAGCAGGTTTGTGCGTCACTTCGTCTGGTCCCTCTCCCTTGACCTGTCCGACATGGGTGACCCTACCAGTAGCTGTGCTACCGTCGGCATAGCTCTTGGGGTCATTGGAACGCTCAAGCCCCTCTACCTCGTCAAGGTGGACGCACGGCAGAGGGGGGAGTCCAGATCAATGTTAAACGTTTGCCACGATGCGGACCGGCAAGAAAGCGTTCTAATCACTGCGCTATTGCGGCTAACTGAAGAATAAAGAGTAAGTGTTCATCCAAGGCATGGCCAGCCAGAAGCAAGCTCATCATCTCATCTCATCTTGTTCCCCTTGTACCTTGTGGTGTCGAGGTGAAGTATAAACAGCGGGAGAGTGCCCGTTTATGGGCTTCATGTATCGAGATTCCCATGGACCCTGTTATTCCCTACGTCCATCGTTTACATGGTCGGCCTCTTCATCTGCTTCCTTTTGGTCTGTACATCATTGCTTGTTGTATTATACTGTTAGTTGGTAGACTTGTTATATGGCCAACCCATTGGACTTATTGCTTTTTCTAATAAAATCTAGTGCTGCTATAACCTCCACTTCAGTCCTTATTTCTTCATTTATGATTTTCTCTCTTCTTGATACGCTGAGTATTCTTCTCTTTTTCTCTCATTGACCAGGTTTGTCATTGGTAGAATACAGTTGATAGGAAGATTGTGCTGTAGAGTGCTTTCTTAGTAACTATTGATGCATGTTTGTTCTTTAGTATTGGTGCCATTTGTCCAGTTAGTTGGTTTATCTAATTGCATTTATTTTCGATCTCGTCTTCTCATTTGCTATTTGATGGTATTATAATTTCTAAGTACTTGAAGCTCTTAACTTGTTTCAGGAGTGTTCTTTTAGATGAATCGTTGTTGTTTTTTTTCTTTGGTTATAGTATAGTGACTCAGTATGTGGAGTACATCCCCGAAATCTATTTCGTGTCCTTATCTGCTATAGGGGCCAGTCAATTGTGGTGAACAGATTTATCATGTTATCTCAAAGATGGTTCTGCCGTGACTATTCCGCTATGATATCCAGATGGAAGATTTCGCTAGTTAATTGACACGTCCTACATCTCTACCTTCACGGGCGCGAATCAAAGATCTCCCGTTGCGATACTAGAACCGGAAGTATGCCTTTACACAGGTAGCTCTGCTTCCAGGTCAGTTCTACTAGATCCGGTAATGCGCGGCGCGCGGCGCTTGTGAGAAGTGTGGCGGGAGTCAATGGTTTACAGAAAAACCCAGTCGTTGAGGACGGGAAGTAAACAACACAGCTATCCAAATTATTGTCATTGTGGTTGAACAAGGTGGAAGTTTTTTAGTTTTTTTTTTTTTACATTCATCTATAAATTAACAAGCATATAGTTTTGTTGACACAACAATGGCGTAGCCATTCGGAACGCATTTGCTTATTTGTGCATGATAGGTGCTTGCGCCTATATCTGCATGCGCTCTAGTTTCACCGACTGCTTCTTTGATACAATTTGAGTGCCGGAGAAGAAAGACTTGGAGTGTGCAGTACACCGGCTGAGAGCAGCGAGTCCTGTGAGGGAACACTGGTATCATAATGTTCTGCACGTTATCTGACAGCTTCACGCCTGGAGAGAACACAGGTACCAGAGCCTGAGGTTCACTGTCTCGGAGATTCACACTTCGCCCTCCAACAAACACGTGCAACAACACGAGAGCAAATAAACACAACCGTGTCGAGGCGCAGCACCTGGTCTGTTGCCGGCAGCATCCATCCGTCTCTGTGGAATAGTCCTGTCAAACGAATAGAACTGTATACGTTGGGCTAGATGGTGGAGGACGGGGAGGGTCGTCAGGGTGAGAAGTGGAATAAAACCAGTGGGGCGATCGCATACTGAACAGTGGTTCCAAACTTGTATGGTCTACCTGGCACATATAGACAGAGAAACATTTATGGCGTCAGCCTAGCAAATGTATACAGTCGGCAACGTTTATAGGGTTTATATGGCAAACGTATAGACTGAGCAGCATTTGTGGTGTCTATAGGGCTTCATCTGCCGGCTTCGTGGCTTAGAGGTTATGACTTTTCTCTGTAATCTCGTATACTCTGGTCGGTAACGTGATGACGGTGAGAATCAGCAGTGGGTCGAAACGCATCGGTAACTTACGGGGTATGTGAGCCGGCCGCTCAGAAAGCAATGCCAAACTACTGAGCGTAATCTTGCCAAGAAATCAACATACAGCTGAAAGATGCTGGTGTTGACAACGATGTCCTGTAAAGGATATGCAAAAACAAAAAACAAAACTAGGGCTTATCTAGCAAATGTATAGATTGAGCAGCATTTATAGTGTCTCTAGTGCCTATCTTCCGGTCTCTCTGGCCGAGGGGTTACAACACTTTCTCCGTAATCCCGTTTATCACGCAGAGTCTCGTAGCGAGCGAGAGCTGGGAGCGGTTCTACTCCCGCTGGTGACTTGCGGGATAACTCAGCCGGCCGCTCAGAAAGCAATGGCAAACTACTGAGCGTATGTTGCCAAGAAATCAACAGACAGCTGAAAGATGCTGCTGTTGACAGCGATGTCCTGTAAAGGATATGCGAATTTACAATAAAAAAAGTGCATAGGCATGAGCATATGTATAGACTAAACAATAATTATAGAGTCTGTCTGGTGCATGAATACATTTAACAACATGTATAATGTCCACCTGGCAAGTGTCAGTCAGTCAGTCAGTCAGTCAGTCAGTCAGTCAGTCAGTCAGTCAGTCAGTCAGTCAGTCAGTTAGTTAGTTAGTTAGTTAGTTAGTTAGTTAGTTAGGTAGGTAGTTAATTAGTCGCGGTTCCAACTTCACGGCAACGGGTCGTCCCCACTATGCTCCGTTCCTGTGCCAGTGAATATCACACAAAATGCTTCTCACTGCCCTATGTGAAAAGTGGAATTGCCAGGAGTCTCGACAAGCCAAAAGCCCTCACAGGTACAGTGTGCATAATTCCACCGTCAGAATGTCAACACAAAAGTCCTCCGCGGAAAAATGCAATACATCGTAGATGGAAGCGGCAGTCACTAGAAAACCTGCAGCCACACATTACTGATCATTACTGCATTAAAAGTCGAGAGGATCAACTTAACGGCCCCGGGATTTATCCCATATGATCGGCAGGGCGGACCGCTGAAAGCATCGCACAAAGCACGAACACCGCAGCTCCAGCGACGACCCCCACGTCGCTGGAGAAAAATGCACTCTGGAACCGAAAAGGCAATCCAGTCAATTCCAAGCGACAGGCCGACCGGCATTGTTCCGAACATGAAGTTCATGCTGCAACAAGCGCGGATAGATGTAAAAACCATCCAAACGAAATTCACAGCTCACAGTGTCGCGCCACGCACACAACTCAGTAGCATTGCGACGGAACCACGCACTACCAGTCTAACATGAGGAAAATGCGACTGCAAACCTTAGCCAGAAGCATAAACACTCCAGAGGCTTAACGGTTAAAATGTCTATCCGCCATATTGGGAACCGGATGTCCACCTAACAAGTATATGAATAAGCAACGTTTCTGGAGTTTACTTAGGTTATCTGTAGGTTAACCAACTTTGTAGCGTCTACATAGCAAATCTATATACTGCGCAACTTTTATATGCTCTATCGAGCAAGTATATTCAGTAACATTTTATTAGGCCTACCTTGCATATCTATTGACCGAGCAACTTGTATAAAGTCTATCCAGCAAATCTATTGACCGACCAACTTGTATAGGGTCTATCAAGCTAACGTATAGACTGGGCAACTGTTTATTTGTTATGCCTAGCCAGTGTCTTAGACTTAGAAGCTTCTGTCAGACAAGTCAGGGGCGCATCTCTATAGTGATTTGTTACACATCCAACTCTGGACAAATAAACAGTATCACACTCTTACTAGACCAAACTTGGACGCAACACTCACAACGCACATTTCAACAAGATAGATTCCACTTAGATGCTACAGAAAGAAATATACCGCGGATCAAGAAGAAGAATTATACAATGGACCAAGAAGAAGAATTATACCGTGGACCAAGAAGAAGAATTATACAATGGACCAAGAAGAAGAATTATACAGTGGATCAAGAAGAAGAATTATACAATGGACCAAGAAGAAGAATTATACCGTGGACCAAGAAGAAGAATTATACAATGGACCAAGAAGAAGAATTATACCGTGGACCAAGAAGAAGAATTATACAATGGACCAAGAAGAAGAATTATACAATGGATCAAGAAGAAGAATTATACAATGGACCAAGAAGAATAATTATACCGTGGATCAAGAAGAATAATTATACCGTGGACCAAGAAAAAGAAAAAACACCGACATTCTACCGGATCCGAACATTAGAGACAAAATGGCGCATAAACAGGCATGATGTCTCGGAAACTGAAATACTTTGTTCATGTTAAACGTAAACGATGAAGTTATGGTCCATAAGAGGTAATATCTCATCATCTCATCATGTTCCTCTTGTACCTTCGGTGTCGAGGTGAAGTATAAACATCGTGAGAGTGCCCGATTATGGGCTTCATGTATCGATATTCCCATGGACTGCAATTCCCTCCGTCCATTACTATTAGTGTTGGAACTCTTCGCTGACTGCTGAGGATGGGGACGGAACGCTTATGGGAATGCCCCGAATGCTGTGATGTCGGTTCTTAAATCAATCAATCAATCAATCAATTCCCTCCGTCCAACGTTCACTTGGTCGGCCTCTTCCCCTGTTTCCAACTGGTCTGTACATCATTGCTTGTTGTGGTATGCTGTTAACTGGTAACCTACTTGCATGGCCAAACCATTTAACTTGCTGCTTTCTAATAAAACTAGTGCTGCTATAATCCCCACTTTAGTCCTGATTTCTTCATTTCTGATCTTATCTCTTCTTGTTACGTTGAGTATTCTTCTCAGGAATCTAATTTATGTTGTTGTAGTTTTACTTTTCTCTTTTTCTGTCATTGTCCAGGTTTGGCATTGGTAGCATAGAGTTGGTAGGAAGATTGTGTTGTAAAGTGCTTTCTTAGTGGTTATTGATACATGTTTGTTCTTCAGTATTGGTGCCATTTGTCCAATGAGTTGGTTTGCCTTATTGCATCTATTTTCGATCTCGTCTTCTGATCTGCCATTTGATGATATTATACTTCCTAGGTACTTGAAACTCTTTACTTGTTTCAAGGGATGTTCGTTTAGGTGAATTGTTGTTGTTTTTTCTTCTTTAGTTATAGTCATTACCTCTGTTTTGCTTGTGCTAATTTTCATGTTATGTTCCCTACACATTTCGTTTAGACTATTCATGTGGTCTTGTAATTCAGCTTCTGATTTTGCTATTAGTGCTTGGTCGTCCGCAAACAGGAGTTCTCTAATGGTTAGATTTGCAGATGGTTCTTCTTCTGTGTTCTCGTCATGCGGTATTCTTGCGGTCTCTGTGTGGCTGGTTTCTTTACATATGTTGTCTATATATGTTATGAACAAGAGAGGGGACAGGACACAACCTTGGCGTACTCCAGATCTTATGGTGAAGGGTTCTGAGTGTCCTCCAGTTGCTCTCACTATGCATTCACTGTTGTTATATAAGCTTTTACATAGGTTTGTTAGATATGTACTCACACCATATTGTTTAAGGATTTCCCACAGCTTGTTTCTATCTATTCTATCAAATGCCTATTCTTGGTCGACAAAGGCTAAGTAGAGTGTTTCATTGAATTCGATTTATTTTACTATAAGTTGTCTAAGAGCAAAAATGACATCTGTGCATACTTTGTTTTGTCTAAATCTAAGTTGTGTTTCGCTTAGCTGTGGTTCTAGACTAGTTCGTAATCTTTTCTCAAGAATTTTGCAAAATATTTTCCCCGTATGACTCAACAGTGAAATGCTTCTGTATTGTGTGCAATCTCTTTTGCTACCTTTGTTTTTCCAAATTTGGATAATTATGGCGTTTCCCCAGTCTCTTGGTGTCTGTTGTTCTGCCCAAATGTGGTTGAATAGTCTATGTAGCCAAGCTGTTCCTACTTCTCTTGCTGCTTTAATTAGTTCATTTGGTATTTCATCCTGTCCCGGTGATTTGTTCAATCGGGCAAATCTCATGGCTTCTATCATTTCTTCTTTTAGTATGTTTGGTTCTATTTCTTCGGTGGCATCTGTGTAGGTTTCTTGAATTCCTGTGACATCTGATGGGATGATGAGAAGTTGTTCGAAATACTGCATCCATCTTATTAGGATTTGTTTTTGTTCACTAATTGGTTCTCCATTTTGGATGTTAATTATTTCAGTTGGGTCAAAGGGTTCTCCTCTGGTTCGCATTGCACTTATCTTTTTGTAGAAGTTTCTAGTTGCCTCCCTGTAGTTTTTATTTAGGATTACTCCATACTCTTCCCAGTCTTTTTGTTTTTCCCTCTTTACTGCTCTATTCACATGTCTTCTCGCTGTTCTATATTCTATGTAATCACATTCCTGTTTGCTCTTCAACCACTTTTTATTTTTTTCCTTTTTGTCTTTTACCGCTTTCTTTACCTCTGCGTTCCACCAACTTGTTATTTTCTTTATCCGTGTTCTGCGTTTTTTTGTGGTTCCACATGTTATTTTTGCAGTATTTAAAATGCTTGATTTGAACATCTCCCATTCTTATTCCACTGTTTTTCTTTCTATAGATAATTTTTCAAAGATTTCAGTTAGTTCTTTCTCATAATTTTCCCTTACTGCCTCGTCTTTAAGGTTTTTTAAGTTTACTGATTCGCATGGCATGTATTTTCCTGCTCTTTGCTTTCTTCTTCTGATGGTTCTTATTGTGGCAACGACTGCTTTATTATCTGTGTTTATACTTAAATTGGGCACTGCTTTGCATCTAATATATTTCTTTTTCTGTTATTTCTAGATAATATAAAATCAATATGGCTTTTAGTATCTAGATCGTTCCATTTATACAAGGTGTATTCTTGTGAGTCTTTATGTTTATAGAATGTGTTTGTTATATAGAGGTCGTGTTGGCTGCATAGCTCTATCAGTCTACTTCCGTTATCATTCCTTTCATTCTTGCTGATCTCCAGTGGCTTCCAGATGTTTTTCTATGCCCACTCTGTTATGTCCTAGTCTTGCATTGAAGTCTCCCATAACTATGATGTTGTCTGCTTATCTATTTTATTCAGCACGTCATGGATGTCTTCGTAGAATTCGTCGCAATCTTGCTCATTTTTGTTTGTATTACATGATGCGTATATTTGTACATATATTGTAAATTGTTTGTTCTTTTATTCTCACTGTTATGATTCTTTCTGATATATATTTTATTTCTAGTATTCCTCTTGCTAGCCGTGGTTCAATAACTATTCCCACACCGTGTCATGCCCTTTCTTGCTGTTCCACTCCAGAGTAGACAAATGTGTAACTGTGGTGGAGCTCCTTGCATCCTTTCCTCTTTGCTCTGGTGTCCGCTATTCCCATCAGTCCAATTTTCCTCTCTTTTATTGTTTCTATAAGCTCTTCTTCTTTACTACTGAAACCGCAGGCGTTCATTGTGTCTATTTTTTGAGTCGCTGATCTATCTCGTAGTCCATTAACATTGCCGGGTCGATATCCGTTTGGTCAGTCTGTTTATACTTCTTAGTTTTTCTACGAGCAGTATGAAGATCCCCTGCCGGCTTGCTAGGCCAGTCGCAGGTTTAGGACACAAATCTGACCACAGGTAATATGTTAGTACGTAATACGTAAGTAACCAGCATGTTAAGACAGGATTTGGCAGACTGCGAAGAAGAAATCATTGATGGTTCAACGGGCAAGACAGCGTTTACCTGCAAAGCGTTGTGGAACGTAATGATCACAGCCTGGCCAAGATGACACACAACACGGTCACAGTGCAGAACCAGGACAGCTGTCATGTCGGTCAGTGGGACAACGACCAGTTGGGGATAAAGTGGACACTTCTGAACAGACATATTCAGTATTAAAACATGGAAGTGTTTAGTCACTGGATCTCCCATCTCTCTCTCTCTCTCTCTCTCTCTCTCTCTCTCTCTCTCTCTCTCTCTCTCTCTCTCTCTCTCTCTCTTTCTCTCTCTCTCTCTCTCATTATCTCTCTCTCTATCCGTCTATCTCTGTCTCTATCTACTCTCTCTCTCTCTCTCTCTGTCTGTATATTTCTCTGTCTCTCACTGTCTCTAGCTGTCTCTGTCTCTCTCTGACTCTCTCTCTATCTCGTCCCTTTCTCTGTGTGTCTCTCTTTGTCTCTCTCTCTGTCTCTCTCTATGTGCTCTCTCTGTCTCTGTCTCTTTCTCTGTCTCTGTCTCACTATCTTATCTCTTTCTGTCTCTCTCTTTGTCTACCTGTCTCTCTGCCTCTCTCTGTCTATATCTGTCTCTCTTTGTATGTCTCGGTCTCCCCCCCCCCTCCCTCCCCCCTCTCTACAGTGAAACAATAATGAGAGAGGTCACAGATAGAGCAAGACTAAGAGTTGCAGGTGACCATGTAAACAGACCAGGACTAGTTGTTGCAAATTATAATATAAACAATTCTCATGTAGTAGATGGCACAGCTCAACAAGCAACAGATCTTAAACAACTGTTGGACATTGTAGTAATCATCATCCTCATCGTCGTCATCATCATCATCATCATCATCATCATCATCATCATCATCATCATCATCATGCAGCAGATACCTTGGAGAATTATCCCTCATGACGGCCCGAGGCGAAGATGTCCGCTCCTTGGCCAGTCCTCCTTTCTCAGGCATGCTCATGCCCAATGTGTCCTCAATGTCCTGTGCCCATCTTCACGTTGTTCGAGTCACACCTCTTCTTTCAGCAACCACGCCTTCCGTCACTGTTCTATCCCAGCCACTGTGACATTCAACATAGTGAAAGTGTTTCATTTTCCGAGTCAAGAGTCTACCTTCCGTCGTCAGTTTTCCGCGCTGTTCAAATCTGGTAGAATTTCATTATGTTTTCTTTTTCTTTTTTAAGTTCAAATCTCCTCCATTGTCTTCTTTGGTGTTTGTGGAATTGTCCATGACTCGTGTTGCCACACGTAAGACGCATGCTTTCAACAATGTTATTTTAATTTGTTTGTCAGTGTCGAATAGCGGTAAACCCGGGAAGGGTAACCCGGTCAACAAATTCCCGAAGAAGTCCGACGTGTTGGCCGAAAGGTGCAAATATCGCAGCTCTGCTGTAAACAGGAACAACGCAGTTACGTCCAATACAACATTCCAGACGCAATAGAGGAAAAAGAATAATAGCGGTAACAGATAGTGTAAAACGGCACTTTCCTCGAATATTAAGAAAACAGAAAAAAAAGTTGCATCAAAGACAAAGGTAACTCTAATGTGTGATGTATAATAGAAGGGAGAGTGCTTAACGAAGTGATAAATTCAAATAAAATCAGATAGAAGAATCATGTCAGAGATTAAAAACAACACAGGCAGATTAAAACGTCCATGCGTGAAGATGAAAGGTATCTTATGTGAATGGCTTTAATAGAGTGCCACAAAGAGAGTACTAACATGGGATATGGAACCGGTTCCTCTGTATGGCAATAAACCACGAAGTGTGAGGGAACAGTTCAAGAAGAACATAGAGGCAGCGCAGATGTGTTTTTTATACGAAAGGTGGGACTTTGGACTGCCACAGATTTTCACAATAGTTTCCTGTGAGAGGCTGATGACAGTACAACATTATACACAGCAATATTTTGCTGCTGGCATCTTGCCGACTTGACAGATGGCAGTTTGTTACCTTGTGCTTTTTAAGACAAACGTATAATAACTACAATGCATCCATCCATCATGTGCCATGCCTATAAGCGTGGGTGATCATGTACTGCAATGTCACTCGATCACCAGAGTCGTGGATCAGCACTGTGTTCCTGTCTCTACCATGCCAAGTGGCCAAGCCATCCAGGTATTTACTTCTCGGTCTTCCCCTTGGTCTCTTCCCTTCGATCTTACCAGTTGTCACAAAGTTCTCCAATTCATTTCTTCTCATAACATGCCCAAAACACTGTGACTGTCTACGTCTAATGTCTCTAATCAGTTTACGATTTTCATTTGTTTCTTGAAGGACTTGTTCATTGGTTTTTCTGTCTATCCTTGGTATTCTTTGCATTTTCCTCAGAAACCATATTTCCACAGCCATCAGCTGTTTTTCATCTTGACTGCTTATTGTCCACGCTTCACATCCATACAAAAGTATAGGTTCTATGTAGCACTTCAACACTCTTTTTCTCGTTTCAATTGATATCTTGTTATTGGTCAGTATGTTTTTCATCTTGCAAAAGGCCACCTTCGCAATGGCAATTCTTGTTCTAATCTCTTCAAGGCATCTCCCATCAGATGTTATGACTGTGCCGAGATAACTGTATCGATTCACTTGCTTAAACGATTCAGTGCCTAGCTAAAAATTAGGTTTTGAACGAACATACTACACAGTCAAATGAACAAGTATTACAAAGTTATTTCCGTTCACTGAGCATTGAAATTGCGGAGGATACCACGAAACAAAATAAATAACATGATGGCCACAGTTTGGTTATATAGCCTTTCTGTCTAAATGGAGGTCACATGTTGCGATATATTATCCTTCGGCACTCAATCAGTTAAGAATATGCCCATTTACTCGTATATCACATTGTGGTATTTCTTTCTTCCCAGTGACGACCATAATCTGTGTCTTCTTAATATTCAGTTCTAACCCTAGTTGTTCACTGTGTGCAACAACCGCATCTACTAAATTTTGCAGGTCCTGTTCATTGTCTGCAATCAAGACTGTATCATCTGCATATCTAATGTTATTGATGTATCGTCCCCCAATGTTGATTCCTTCCATGTCTTCTATATTTCTTAAAATATTTTCACTGTACAGGGAAAAAAGATCTGGAGACATTACACACCCCTGTCTCACACCTCTTTTAATAGGCTGATATTGACCTACATCGTTATCAATTCTGATGGCAGCTTGTTGTTTTCAATATATGTTTCTTACAAGTCTAAGGTCTTTTCCCTCAATTTGTAAATCTTCAAGCATCCTTATCATGTCGACATGTCTCACTTTATCGAAAGCCTTTGTATCTTATATATAAAAGGCAATCTCCGTATTTATGTATGTCCTTTATGCGTTCGCGAACGGTCCATCCGATTGAGATGAAATTTTCTACACGCCTTCCTTTCATTCCAGAGCTGCCAACTGTGAAATCGCCTGCTTACTCAGTATTATTTCATTTTTCATTTTTCATTATAATTTCATATATCTCAGGGGACCTAACTCTGTAAAAGTTATTTCAAGGAGCATAACTTTTCTGTATAACTTATAGTCATATTGTGGCATCGTTTTCAAAGATTTATAAACTCTGTGTCAATAGTTATGTACCGGCATATGAGTTATAATAAATAATGATACAATCTGTAAGGCATTTTCAAAGTTTTCATAAAAATAATGCACAATGCATAACATTGTAACTCATCTTTTTTTGCTTAAGAAGTTACTGTAGTCATGCAGGTGATTAGAAAGAGTTTTCATTAAAAATAATGGATGGTGTGTGGAAGGACATTCTTTTAAGTTACTTTTTTTGTTGTATGAATTTAATCAGACGCTACCCGCCAGGAGCTGCGCGAAGCTACGCCGGGTCAGATAGATAGACAGACCCACCTTTTCGCTGCAGTTGTCTACTCCTCCTTTTCCTTCTTCTGCTGATGCTGCTGCCGCCGCTCCATTTACCCAAGTTAATTGTTGGGGGAAGATGTAAAGATCTTTCAAGTGCTCTTTCTAATGCTTTTTGTAAGTTGGTCTTCGTTTATCTAAGGTTGTTCTAACTGCAACCAATAAATGATTAGACAGACAGACAGACAGACAGATAGACAGACAGAGAGGGAGGGACGGACAGACAGACAGACAGACAGACAGACAGACAGACAGACAGACAGACAGACAGACAGACAGACAGACAGACAGACAGACAGACAGACAGACAGACAGTCGGTAACGGGAACGAGAACTTATATGACTACTTATATGAATTAAATGAGATGCTCCCCACCAGGGTCTGGGCGAAGCCGGGCCGGGTCAGCTAGTAGTCAATAAATCAAAGATATAGATCTTTGTTTACTTCTATAGAACGTTCAATTACTGTTCTCAGTATATACACAGCATTTACTGTTACCTTGCCTTCTACAAACCCACATTGTTCTTCTTCTATTCCGGGTTGTATTTTCTTCCTGACTCTTTGCTTGATAATTCTCAGCAGGGTCTTCGTGATGTGGCTTATTATACTAACTGTTCTATGTTGATCGCATTCCGAGGCTCCTGATTTCTTCGGGATTGCAATAAATATAGAATTACATAATTCAGGAGGTATATCTCAGATATCGTATATTGTGTTCAGCAGTCTGGTGACTTGGTCTATTCCATATTCTTCTAAGGCATTGATCATTTCTATTGTGATGTTATCTGTACCAGGGGTCTTGCCAGTTTTCATATGATTAAGAGCATTCTGAACTTCCATCTTCAAAATTGATGGTCCTTTATTATTATTCCTTAAATTGTCCTTCTCTTGTATCATCATAAAGGTCTTTCACATAATCTGACCACGCATGTAAAATCTTATCTTTTTCTATTACGATTTTGCAATCTTTGGTTTTTAGGCAACCCGTATGGCGGTAGCGAATTTGACTAGAAAGACAATTCTTGTGCTAAATTGATGCATGTGAACACATGGTCATTTCCACTATCACGCACCATCTTAGGTCTCACACGCTCAGTGTGTAACGTACCTGTAATCAATTTCTCTCTTGCCTTTATTCCATTCCTGATCTTTTCCCTCCACACAACGCGATCAGCAGCAGCTGGCACCCGAGTTGCAATATCAAAGATTGTTTTAATCAGTTCCCGCTTTGTGCCGTAACAGAGGCCGACCAGGAAATCTTTACCCATCAGCCACTGTCAAACTGCCATCTACTAACTATAGTACCTTGTGGTGTAGGACGGGGTGGGTGGGGGTGTCTTGAGCCTGAGGAATTAAGGCCGCCTGGCTAATGCAGTCGTCGTGAACTGTGCAGGTTAGGGTTTTTTTACTGTCCTCGACAGAAAAAAATCCACACCTTACAGAGGGTTTGAACGAGGGTCCCCCAAAGGAGAATTCGGCACTCTAGCCACTCCACCAGCCGCTTCACACACAAAAAAGATGTCCAACAATA
The DNA here is from genome assembly GCA_014155875.1 of Cepaea nemoralis. Taxonomy (NCBI): domain Eukaryota; kingdom Metazoa; phylum Mollusca; class Gastropoda; order Stylommatophora; family Helicidae; genus Cepaea; species Cepaea nemoralis. The sequence goes on along the minus strand of JACEFZ010000152.1, from coordinate 137,785 downwards.
AGAAAGAGACAATATGTGTTCTTTGGTCACATGATGAGAACATAGGCGTTGGAGAACAGTTGGCGGCTTCTAACACTACCACCACCACCACCACCAACACCACCACCACCACCACCACCACTACTACTACTACTACTACTACTACTACTACTACTACTACTACTACTACTACTACTACTACTACTACTACTACTACTACTACTACTACTACTACTACTACTACTACTGCTTCTGTTGCCTCTGCTACTGTTACTTCTACTACTACTGCTGCTGCTGCTGCTGATACTACAAATATTACTGCATCTAGCGCTGAATGCAATCTGCAGTAGTTAGTGATGTGTCCCATGGCCTAGCGCCTGTGCATGTAGAATGTTTCCATGACTGCCTCCTTCACCCCCCCCCCCCCCCCATTCCCAGACTCATCTTCACCCCATTCCCACCCTTATCTTCACCCAATTCCCAGCCTCATCTTCATCCCATTCCCAGATTCATCGTCACCCCATTCCCATTCCCACTTTCACTTTCACCCCATTCCCTGTCTCATCCTCTAGCCCACATGTGTCAAACTCAAGGCCCGCGGGCCACATCCGGCCCGCCGTACAATAATATCAGGCCCGAGAGGTCTCAACCGACGTACACATATATTCGGCCCAAGAGAGAATTTTAGGCAAAAATATTTTTTTATGGTCAGGATATAAAGTGCAAATCAAATTCAAATTAGCAGCCTTCCGAATGATAGGCTACTTGAGAGCGTTCTGGCTTCGATCAGAATAAGCGAAAATAAAAGTTGTGTAGTGAGTCAGTGTTCGTCGTTATATTTACCTAGCAACGTGCAGATGCTCGTTTTGGATTGGCGCATAAAAAATGAAAGTAGTGTAATGCCTGGATATTACATCACATTTTCCCGCTACGGCTAACCTGATATCAATAAAGCGTGTCGGTAGTTGCGTAATCTTTTAAATTCAAAGCTAGCCTTTACAATGACCAAGAGAAAAGTTGATTCTGAAAACAGAGCCTTTGAAAGCTGCTGGGAGGCTGAATATATGTTTACTGATATTGGCGGTAAACCTGTGTGTCTAATTTGTGGAGATAATGTGGCTGTGATCAAAGAATATAATCTGAGACGGCACTTCTTGTTGCCAGGCAATGTTAAACCAAGTCAACGCGATGGTATTTCCCAATGCACACTTTGCTGAAAAACTTAGCTTACTTCGCGTCGAGTTAGATGCCATAGATGTGGAAGCTGCATCTGTACATGTGCAGATAGTGTTAATAGAGCTTTGGTGTAATAGGACACTAAAGGCAAAGTACGACACCGTGGGGCCTGCACAGTTTATTCGTTTCATTCCTGAAGAGATGCCCCGGCTTCGTCTACATGCGGCTGGAACCTTGAGCATGTTTGGTAGCACATATCTGTGTGAGCAGCTGTTTTCTGTTATGAAGATTAACAAAACATCACATAGGAGTCGTATCACTGATGAACACTTGCAATCCATCATGAGAATCTCAATGACACAAAACATTACTCCCAACATAAGCGAACTTGTAGCCAAGAAAAGACGCCAAACATCGTGCTCTGGCAAATTGACATAAGAGTGAAAATGTGTATACCAATGGTGTTTTATTATTAAAACTATTTCTGTTTTTATTTATAATAATGTTTTAAAAAAAGGTTTAATTGTCTGCTTATTGAATGTTTATCTTGTCCGGCCCGCAACCTTACGTGTGATTTGAGTTTTGGCCCGCTGAGAAATTGAGTTTGACACCCCTGCTCTAGCCCATTGCCAGATTCATCTTTCCTGTCAGTTTATGAGCGTCGGTTACACAGTTTGTTTACCCCAACAAACATAAACAACCACCTGTCGCAGGAAATTGTATCCTACATATTAGCTTGATAAGTGTGGTACTTACTTTCACTGAGCCTATCCTTCAGGGACTTCGGCGTGGACGATCTTACCGGAGCAGTAGATGGAGTCTCAGTTGACACGTCCATGACATTAACACCTGGCGTGGCATCAACTGCTGGCGTGACCTCAGATGTATTGGTACCTGTCGCATTAGCTCTCTCTTGACCACTATACGGTTCATCAATTCTCTCTTGACCACTGTACTGCTCATCAGCTTTCTCTTCATAACTGGCTGCTTCCTCAGTTTTTTCTGGAGTACCGCCTGATTGGCCTGTCTCTTCAGCACTGTCATATAGCTCAACGTTCTCCTGGGTACCGTCGGGCACTGCTCGGGTTCCTATAGCATCTGCTACCGCATCGGCACTACCTTCTTGATGCTCTGAAGATGACATCTCTCCTGGGACTTGCAAATCCTGCTGGCCATTGTCCTCTTGACCGCTCGACTCTTCAACCTCGTCATCACGTTTTTCTATTTGTTCCTCTTCTCCATGGAAATGACAAGGCAGATCTTTCTCAACCTGCCTGTGCCCTGGTTCCATATCGGTCATGGGGTGTTGCACATATGGCTCCATAGTAATCAGTGATTCTCAAATTATGTTATATGTTATGTTATTGATGTCGTGTGAGAAATATAATTCTCCTTTCGGTAAGTTCTGAAAGACAAACGCAAAAAGGATAATAATAATAATAATAATAATAATAATAATAATAATAATAATAATAATAATAATAATAATAATAATAATAATAATAATAATACTCAAGAAAAGAATTCAGTTTTACATGTCATACAATATTTTTGGGATATCGTTCATTATCTTTCGTTACGGGACGTGAGATGTTTCCAAGGCACCAGGGCCAGGTTTTATTCTGGCCAAGACCTACTAACACGTCCTAGTCGTGCGTCCTTTTCGGGGTCCTGGCTAACGTAGTAGGATCGCTGATTCTTCCGAAGTCGGAGAGTATCTGCCTGCACAGCGAGGAATCACCTGTCTGCACACTAATAAGCCAGACATGGGACAACGGATACTCACGCAAACCTCAGGTCCGGTATGACATCACACTGATGTTGGACAACAGCATGCCTTCATCTGACATACAGGACTTCACGCTGGAGTTCACAGCCAGTAAACGCAAGCAAGCATCTTTTGTTACTGAACGCCACAAATGGAGAATATTATCTCACGTTGGTCAGTATTATGCTGACCACTTGGACTCTCTAGATCTCTGGTTCCTATTTTATTAGGATGAGTTCCGATGAGTCGATCCCAGACATGCACTAGTCGGATAAAATGCAGCTCTGCCAGTACTTCGGACAGCCCTAGACCACAGTGTTAGTAGGCGATAGCACATAATACTACACCATAGCGGTGGCTACATTAATACTAATGAATTCTGAAACATAGAAAATTTACCTGCTACGGGAGGTCGCTAAGAACAACTATGCTCATGGCGTGAATTAATTTCATTTTCAGGGTGGGGAAAAACTATGCTCATGACGTGAATTACTGGGATTTGCAGAAAATCTATGCTCATGACGTGAATTAATGGGATTTGCCGAAAAACTATGCTCATGACGTGATTTAATGTGATTTGCGTAATACATTTGTGTCATGTTGGTAGTAGCAAATACACCAGTGTTAAGTAGATAAGGAACCTATGACAGGTCTAGCAAAGCGGTAGGGAATTTATTTAATCCTAGAAAACTTCTGCTCAAGAATCATGGGGGGAAATTGGAGGAATGGCGCTAGTCACAGGCGCTGGAACTTCAACAACTCCTCCCCTGACTGCATTAGGGGAAGGCAACAACAGCACCAACAATAGATCAGTACTGTTGCTGAATACAAAGCAGGCGGAACGACTAAATCAATGAATGTACTAACAAACTACAATCATCCTTGGGGCCTGGGCAGAATACAAGGACTAACATAGTTTGGCACAATCAGCATTGTGGAGCTCATGGAGACAGCGAAACATATTCCAGGGAGTCAAGTAACAGTGCTGGCGCAGGATAGGACACATTGTGAAAACCTGTTAATGGTGTTAAGACATCCATCCATCCATCATGTGCCATGTCGATAAGCGTGGGCGGTCATGATTTGCCATCTCACTCGATCACCAGAGTCGTGGATCAGCTCCGTGCTTCTGTCTCGACCATGCCACGAGGCCAAGCCATCCAGGTATTAGCTTCTAGGTCTTCCCCTTGGTATCTTCCCTTCGATCTTGCCAGTTGTCACCAAGTTCTCCAAATCATTTCTTCTCATAACATGCCCAAAAAATTTGACTGTCTACGTCTAATGTCTCTAATAAGTTTACGATCTTCATTTGTTTCTTGTAGGACTTGTTCATTGGTTTTTCTGTCTGTCCATGATATTCTTTGCATTTTCCCCAGAAACCACATTTCCACAGCCATCATATGTTTTCAGTTAAGACATAACAAATAGCCAAAAATGCTGGGGTTGACTGGAACGTCCTGTAAAAGATATCCACGTATTTTTTTAAACAGACAGTCACTCCTCTGGAAAAGAAGAAGAGAAGGAGGAGAAATAAGATGAAGGTATTACTCTGACGTGGAAGCGACAATGAGAAAATAGTTGGTCACCGCAACCATATAGCTCCATGCATGAGTGTTTTATCACAGCACGACACCACAGCAGCTTTAGCGGTGGCGTAGTGGTTAGAACGCTGGCCTTTTCGCCGGGTGGTCAGCGGTGTGATTCCCCTTCACGTGGGACTGGCGCCGTCCTTGACCTGAGGTCCCAGGTTACCCAGCACAGGTACTTGGGAAATAAATGCGTCCGGCATGATATAGATACCGCCTATCGAGTGCTGATTGGCCTACAGCATGATATAGATACCGCCTATCGCGTGCTGATTGGTCTATATCAGTGGTTCTCAACCAGTTGGGAATTCCCCTCCCCCCAGGGGGGAATTTTAGGGTTTCCATGGGGGGGGGGGGGGGGGGGGAATTAAGATTATTTCAAGATCGCATTAATACAAGAACCAGTTGCTTGATATTGTGTTTCCCTCTAAATTTTACGGTTCTGTACTTCTCGCTCTAATGAACTTCGTTTTATAAGGTAAGTAGACCCGCAAATCACGTTTTATGTAGATGTATAGACTTGTTCTAGTATGTACTATTAAATTTAGCTTCCATTTTTATGTATATTGTGTAAAAAGGGGGGGGGGGATTTATAGGGAGGAAATTTGAAAAGGGGGGGATGACGTTCTGAACATATGGTAAAGGGGGCATGGGCCAAAAAAGGTTGAGAACCACTGGTCTATAGCATGGCTAGCACCATGTACCCAATAGTCACAAGGCATCAAATTCATCCATCCATCCATCCATCCATCCATCCATCTATCCATCATGTGCCATGCCGATAAGCGTGGGCGGTCATGTTTTGCCATCTCACGCGATCACCAGAGTCGTGGATCAGTACGTGTTCTTGTCTCGACCATGTCACGTGACCAAGCCATCCAGGTATTTACTTCTAGTTCTTCCCCTTGGTCTCTTCCCTTCGCATTTACTTTTTACTTTACTTGTTACTTTACTTTTTTACGTTACTTATCACTTTACTTGTTATTTGACTGTTTACTTCACTTGTCACTTTACTTTACTTTTCACGTTACTTGTTACTTCACTTGTTACTTTACTTTTAACGTTAGTTATTGCTTTTCTTATTACTGTACTAGTTACTTTCATTTTTACCTTACTTGTTACTTCACTTTATACATTACTTTTTACTTTACGCATTAATTTACTTTTTCCTTTACATTTTATTTTACTTGCTACTTTTTATTTTGCATATGTTTTTTACAGGACATCGCAGTCAACACCATAATTTCAACCGCTGTGATCTCTTGGCAAGTTTACATTCAGTAGTTTGCCATTGCTTTCTGAACGACCCGCAACGATACCATAGCAAAACCAACGCAACGCCGTCTGCTGCCAAATAGCTGTGTTTCGAACGCGGGTAAACGGGATTGCGATCCGCGTCCGTACGCCCTTCTATTTTACTGCTACTATATTTGTTACTTTCCTTATTACTGTTCTAGATACTTTGCCTTTTTTACTTCACATGTTACTCTCCGGCTGTACACATTGTGGGGCGACCTGTAGCTTCACACACGCGCACATGTTCACAATATGTTTTTCCACCAAAATCCCAGTTCACATAACATTACAACTTGAACAGAAAACCCACAACATTGAAAATCTCCCAAGCCTGGACTACCTCAATGAAACATATAGAACTCACACACATCTATGAAATACTCACCACGGAAACACATTGAACTCACACACATCTATGAAATACTCACCACTAAAACACATCGGACTCACATAAGTCTATGAAATACTCACAGGAAGCCACACGTGCTAACCTTGACTGACTAGAAGCACTACCTCCAGTCCTGGGTTCAGTTTCCTGCAACCCCTAACTTCCCCAACACACATACACACACTCACACACACACACGCGCGCGCGCGCAGAGAGAGAGAGAGAGAGAGAGAGAGAGAGAGAGAGAGAGAGAGAGAGAGAGAGAGAGAGAGAGAGAGAGACTTGTAGAGAATCGAGCTCGTCAACCAATTTCTCAGCGGCATCTTGTCTTCACCTGCAGTTCTCTAACATCAGAAAATCAACACCTTCCTGGACTTTCTGACTGGCGGGGCTGTTCAACAGAGCAGGGAATTCGCGGCTCTCTGTGACCCAGCACTCTCATTCGTTTGCATGGCTACGCGGGTTGCTAAAGTTTGGTGTAGTATGGTATAGTTTGGTGTAGTATTGTGTACTTTCGGGTAATGTACTAAATCCGGCTTGCCTCTCAATGATAGAATACATTTTCTCAGCGGTTCTGAAACTCCTCTCCATGGCCGGTATTTGCATAATATTCTGTAGATCAGGGGTCACCAAACTGCGGCCCACGGGCCGAATACGAAGACGTAATTTCATCCGGCCCACTGACGATACTCGAACTTGCTTGACCCCTCTGCCGTGTGTCCACCTTGACGAGGTACAGGGGCTTGAGCGTTCAAATAACCCCAAGAACTATGCCGACGGTAGCACAGCTACCGGTAGGGACACCCATGTCGGACAGGTCAAGGGGAGAGGAACCAGACGAAGAGACACTCAAACCTGCTGCCTTGTAGGTAGACTGGGGACAGTCAAAGGCTAGGAAAAACACCCCGAAAAATGCTTGTCGAAATCGGATGTACTGAGCCACAGGCTTGACAAAGCAGTGCAACGTAACTTAATTCATGTCACAAATTAAAATTAATCGTTATGGTGCTAATCCCGCGAAGTCCCATCAGGCGGTGATAGTTCCGGGCCCCCTGCCTCGAGGAGGTCCACCTGTGACTACTGGTGGTCACCTTCCCCTGTGCTGTGGAGTCAAGGCACAGAGGAGTAGGTTAAGAGCTATTGACCAAACACCCCGGACACTCAACATACTACAGTGGAATGCTGAAGGAGTTTACAAGAAGAAAGACTCCCTAACACAGCGTCTTCAAAAAGATAGAATAGATGTGGCATGCATTCAAGAGACACACCTCAACGCCAATCGCAAATTCTCAGTCAGAGGATACCAGGCCACACGTTTCGACCGCGAAGGACACAAAGGAGGAGTTGTAATACTTACACGAAATACAATACCTTGCAGCGAGGTAACTGTTATCTCTGACAACCAAACGGAAATTATAGGTGTTGATATAATGATAAAGGACGTGAAAATAAGAATTTACAATCTGTACAGCCCAGCAGATAAGGACCTTACACTCTCAAACATGAAAATAACTGACACAAACTGCATTATTTTTGGAGACTTTAATAGCCGTTCAGAAAGATGGGGATACCCAGATACTGACAAATGAGGAGATGAAATGGAGGACTGGGAAAAAGACTCAAATCCCCATCTACTCAGCAAAGCGGATGACACACCGAGCTTCTACTCCAGAAGATGGTTTACCACTTCTACTCCAGACTTAGCTTTCTGCACAGGAGACATCCTCCACAAAATCGATCGCCATATGCTTGACCAATTAGCAAGTAGTGACCACAGGCCAATCAAGCTTGTAATGAATATGGAGTATGTTCCACAGGAGCAAAAGCCTTTGCCCCGTTGGAATTACAAACGAACAGATTGGGACAGATTTGTCATACTGACAGACAAATATTGTGAAAACATAAATACACGATATGGCAACATGAAGCAAATGGTGGAAAGTCTAAACAGAGCAATAATACAGGCGGCCACGGGGTCTATTCCAAGAGGAGCGAGGAAAAATTACAAACCATACTGGACTGAAGAACTACAAATTTTGGAGGACAGAGTTGAAGATGACAGGAAGACAGCAGAGAGAGAGAACAAACAACTGAAGCGAACATCTCTCTCAAAGCCATCTCAGCAAAATATAAAAGAACAGTAAATCAAACAACAAGAGATTGTTGGGGGAAAAATAACAGAAAACCTGAATTTTGACAGGGATGGAAACGAACTATGGAAACTAGTGAAAGCCATGAACAGTGAAGGGCCTATAAACAAACAAATAACAATTAAACAAGGAAATTCCTTGCTTACAGGAAAAAAGGCTGGAAATGCATTAACGGAACACTATGCCAGTGCAAACCACATTGACATAACAACCAAACAGAAGAAAGCAATCAAAGACAAACACATACATCATAGTAATACAGAGACAGCAGCAGAATATATGATGGTAAATCTAACAATGGAAGAAATGGAACAGGCAATGAATACCCTAAAAAAGAAGAAATCACCAGGAAAGGATGGAATCACAAATGAAATGCTAATAGAACTAGGCACTAAGGCAAAAAAGAAACTACTAGCAGTCCTAAATTACAGCTGGAAGAAAGGAATGGCATGGAAGGAAGCTATACTAATACCAGTCCCAAAGAAAGGAAAAGACCTGAAAGAACCAAATGGCTATCGACCTATCAGTCTACTTAGCTGTGTAGGAAAATGAATGGAACACATTATCAATGGCAGGCTAGCAAGGCATCTGGAAGAAAACAAACTCTTAACACCACACCAAGCAGGATTCAGAAAGTACAGATCCCCTGAAGATCAAATAACCTATATAGCTCAGGAAATAGAGGATGCCTTCCAAGAGAAAAAAAACACACTAGCGGTTTGGATAGTTTTAGAAAAAGCATTTGATAAAGTATGGAAGGAAGGACTCAAAGTAAAACTGCAAAAAATGCACGTTTGTGAGAAAATGTACAAATGGATCAGCCACTACCTTGAGAACAGAACTGCCAGGACAAAAGTACAAGGACAAACCAGCAAAATGATGCTGTTGGAGCAAGGTGTCCCCCAAGGAGGAGTTCTTTCACCAACATTATTCCTAGCATATATAAATGGCATCACGGAAAAATTTCCAGCGAGAGTACACACATCCTCCTTTGCAGATTACCTAGCCATGTGGACATCTGAAGAAAGCACTGGGTGACAATACCAGGAAGAAAGTGTGTCACGGCACTGGGTGACAATACCAGGAAGAAAGTGTGTCACAGCACTGGGTGACAATACCAGGAAGAAAGTGTGTCACAGCACTGGGTGACAATACCAGGAAGAAAGTGACAACACCAGGAAGAAAGTGCGCCACAGCAATGGGTGACAACACCAGGAAGAAAGTGTGCCACAGCACTGGGTGACAACACCAGGAAGAAAGTGTGTGGCTGCACTGGGTGACATCAGGAAGAAAGTGTGTGACAGCAATGGGTGACAACACCAGGAAGAAAGTATGTGACAGCAATGGGTGACAACACCAGGAAGAAAGTATGTGGCTGCACTGGGTGACAATACCAGGAAGAAAGTGTGTGACAGCACTGGGTGACAACACCAGGAAGAAAGTGTGTGGCTGCACTGGGTGACAACACCAGGAAGAAAGTGCGCCACAGCAATGGGTGACAACACCAGGAAGAAAGTGTGCCACAGCACTGGGTGACAACACCAGGAAGAAAGTATGTGACAGCACAGGGTGACAATACCAGGAAGAAAGTATGTGACAGCAATGGGTGACAACACCAGGAAGAAAGTATGTGACAGCAATGGGTGACAACACCAGGAAGAAAGTATGTGACAGCAATGGGTGACAACACCAGGAGGAAAGTATGTGACAGCACAGGGTGACAACACCAGGAAGAAAGTGTAGCACAGCACTGGGTGACAACACTAGGAAGAAAGTATGTGACAGCAATTTGTGACAACAACAGGAAGAAAGTATGTGACAGCACAGGGTGACAATACCAGGAAGAAAGTATGTGACAGCAATGGGTGACAACACCAGGAAGAAATTATGTGACAGCAATGGGTGACAACACCAGGAAGAAAGTATGTGACAGCAATGAGTGACAACACCAGGAAGAAAGTGTGTGACAGCACAGGGTGACAACACCAGGAAGAAAGTATGTGACAGCAATGGGTGACAACACCAGGAAGAAAGTATGTGACAGCAATGGGTGACAACACCAGGAAGAAAGTATGTGACAGCACAGGGTGACAATACCACGAAGAAAGTATGTGAAAGCAATGGGTGACAACACCAGGAAGAAAGTATGTGACAGCAATGGGTGACAACACCAGGAAGAAAGTATGTGACAGCAATGGGTGACAACACCAGGAAGAAAGTATGTGACAGCAATGGGTGATAACACCAGGAAGAAAGTATGTGACAGCAATGGGTGACAACACCAGGAAGAAAGTATGTGACAGCACAGGGTGACAATACCAGGAAGAAAGTATGTGACAGCAATGGGTGACAACACCAGGAAGAAAGTATGTGATAGCAATGGGTGACAACACCAGGAAGAAAGTATGTGACAGCAATGGGTGACAACACTAGGAAGAAAGTATGTGACAGCAATGGGTGACAACACCAGGAAGAAAGTATTTGACAGCAATGGGTGACAACACCAGGAAGAAAGTATGTGACAGCAATGGGTGACAACACCAGGAAGAAAGTATGTGACAGCAATGGGTGACAACACCAGGAAGAAAGTATGTGACAGCAATGAGTGACAACACCAGGAAGAAAGTGTGTGACAGCACAGGGTGACAACACCTGGAAGAAAGTGTGCCACCGCACTGGGTGACAACACCAGGAAGAAAGTATGTGACAGCAATGGATGACAACACCAGGAAGAAAGTATGTGACAGCAATGGGTGACATCACCAGGAAGAAAGTATGTGACAGCAATGAGTGACAACACCAGGAAGAAAGTGTGTGACAGCACAGGGTGACAACACCTGGAAGAAAATGTGCCACAGCACTGGGTGACAACACCAGGAAGAAAGTATGTGACAGCAATGGGTGACAACACCAGGAAGAAAGTATGTGACAGCAATGGGTGACAACACCAGGAAGAAAGTGTGTGACAGGACTGGGTGACAATACTAGGAAGAGATTATGTGACAGCAATGGGTGACAACACCAGGAAGAAAGTGTGTAACCGCAATGGGTGACAGCACCAAGCAGAGAGTGTGCCACAGCAATGGGTGACTCAAACGTCACATTGTTGTCTTGTAAGAGAGGAGATAAATCATAAAGCGACAGAATCATAAGCAAGATAATACAGTGTTACATCCCTTTAGTCTTCGTGCTCTATGCGATGCTTTCGGCGGGTCGCCCTGCGGATACAGACAGAGCCATGTGAGAAAACCCGGGTTAGTGAGGTTTTTCTGGTGACCGCCGATTCCATCGCCAATGAATTGTAGTTTCCGTGGAGGACTTTTGTGTTGGCATTCTGTCGGCGGCATTTTGCACAGTGTACCTATGCGGGCTGTTGGACTGCCGAGACTCCTGTCTATTCTACTTTTCACATTTGACTGTGGGGAGCATTTTGTGTGATATTCATTGGCACAGGAACGGAGCATAATGGGGACGACCCGTTGCCGTGAAGTTGGAACCTCGACTAACTAACTAACTAACTAACTAACTAACTAACTAACTAACTAACTAACTAACTAACTATCTATCTAACTAGCTAACTAACTAACTAACTAACTAACTAACTAATTAACTACCCTGAACAGTCATGCTTGCCTGGCATGACATATACAATAGTCAGTAATGACTGACACTCGTTGAAGACAACAGAAAGTATACTTATATCAGAACACTTCTTCTTTAGGTTTGTATATTTTTTCATCCCTGTTTTGCATTTCGTCTTTACATATAGGGATAAGGGTATGCCCATAACTACGGCAGAGGGAATATGGAAGCCGTCCTGGTGAGATTTCTGACACAGATGTATCACAATGGTGGAGGAATCAGGGATGCAGTTAGAGAGCAATTAACAGGTTTCATCAGAGACAACGGCTGTGAGGATGTCATACAGGTAGAAAATATAAAATGTATTCTTCTTCTTCTTCAGCATTCCGAGCCATTGAGGTTCTTTGCTGCAGATACAATCCGTCTCCATTCGTCTCTCTGGTTGACCTTCTCTTGCCAGTCGCTGATTCCATGTACTTGTAGATCTGTATGTATATTATCTCTCCACCATCTTCTGAGTATAAAAATGTATATTGACAAAAATCAAAGGACATTGCGGTAGGACCTGATGGGATCGGGAACAGCCAAACGAAAGATATGAGTGATGGAGATTGGAGAAGACGGCTACTTGTTTAAACATCAACATTAAGACGGAGTGGGCACACAGCTATGTAATCCAACTTCCCAAGCCAGGCAAAGACCATTCGAGGCTCAATGGCTGTATGATCCTCACCCTGCAGAATAGATGTAAAAGAAGGTAATCGTTGCTAAAGTGCTGAAATAATTGTTAGTTGAGGGGATGGGGTGGGGTGGGGTGGGGGATACTCCCAAGCGTAGACACCAGTGGCAAACTACTGGGTGTAAACATTGCCTAGCCAATCACAGTCAATAATGCTGGGGTTGATTGTGACGTTCTGTAAAGGAAACCCAACCCCCATCCCCAAAAAAGACACCGGGTCAAATGCGGCAACATTTACTTTTGATGTCTTCTTCTTCTTCGTTCATCCGAAGTGTTGTTTTTTTCGGATGTGATTGCGTTGTGCCTGTTTACAGCAGAACTGCGTTCTTGCGCCGTTAGGCCGACACATCCGACTTCTGCGGGCATTTGTTGACCGGGTTAACCTTCCCGGGGGTTTCTTAGGACGTTTGACTCACTGTTGTAGTGTTATTCCCCCATCCCAGCTGGTCCATATAGAACAGCCAAAGATCCTGGTCAGCCCTCAAGGGAAGGCAGGGGCAGACCATGGGCATTCCCCGCCATCCAAGGAGGCTTCCATACTTGCAGAGCCGATACATAGCGCTCTGGTACTGGGCTCACCCAAGGAATCGTCACGTCCTGCACATGGCTGCTTAGCCTCACTTCCGTATATTAGGCCTTCCGTTCACCATAGGCTGTTCTTCCGGACACCAGAAGTATGCAGTCTGCAGATAACATCCACACAGTGAGCTTTCGATTCGGACTCTCCATGTAATGGATTTGCTATCCAAGCAATATTCCATTTCGTGCCACTAGGACACTTTTCCACCTTTTATGAAGCCCACACAGTGGGCTTTTGATTCAGACTTTCCACGTAATGGATTTGCTATCCAAGCAATATTCCATTTCATGCCACTAGGACACTTTTCCACCTTTTATGAAGCCCACACAATGGGCTTTTGTTTCGGACTTTCCACGTAATGGATTTGCTATCCAAGCAATATTCCATTTCGTGCCACTAGGACACTTTTCCACCTTTTATGAAGCCCACACAGCGAGCTTTCGATTTGGACTTTCCACATAATGGATTTGCTATCCAAGCAATATTCCATTTCATGCCTCTGGGTCTTCATGCACCTTTAAATGTCAACCTGTATGTAGTTAAAGTAATCTGTGGTCAACTTTAGCTTGTTGATATCTCCATAGAGCTTGTCCTCAAATGAAGCAGGTGTGGGCTAAAATATCTTTCTCTGTTCTGCATACGTTGGGCAATCCTGCAGCAAATGTTTTGCTGTCATTTTTCCAGTTCTACAATTACATTCATCGGTATCTCCTATCTTTAGTTTATTGAACAAGTGGTATTTCAGCCTGTTATGTCCTGTGCGGAGTCTGAAGATTGCTACTTGTTCTCTTCGGTCGAGTTTGTAATATGCATCATCCTTCTGATGGCCTGGATGCTCTGATTCCCATTTGGTTCTATAAGTGCTTTTTATCAACCTCTTTGCCTCATTATAGGTTATGTCTATGTCAGGCTGTGGTAGTCGTCCGCCCTCTTTTGCCAGTCTGTCAGCCTCTTCGTTTCCAGGTATACTGCAATGTGATGGTATCCACTGTATTACAACTTTTTTGGATTTCTGGCATAGACCACGGAGTGTTGCTCTTAGGTCAGTTAGTTCTGTGCTGTTATTGCTCTTCAGTATTGAGACAGCTGACTTTGCATCTGTGAAGATAGCTATTTGCTTCTCTTTATTTTCCTCCATCAGGAGCATTTCTGCTGCAGTTTTCAGAGCCTCTACCTCTGCTTTGAAGTTACTTGAAAATTTTCCAGTTGCCATTGAATGTGTTTTTTTCACTCCATTTTTTAAATTTAGGAGAATTCCTCCTCCTCCATTCTCTATTGAACTTTTGGCTGATCCATCTGTATATGCATGGGTCCAATTCCTGCTTGGGTAATGTTCTTTTATGTAGTTTAGGGTTATTTCTCTTCTTTCGGTTTCATGCTGAGTGTTCTTTTTCTCAATACCAGGAATGTTTTCTATCATCTCCGGCAGTTGCTGCTGTCTCCAAGCTGGGAACTTGTCTGCATTGTGTATGGGCTTGACTGTTGATATGTTAAGTATAGGATCTGCCCTAATCCTTCGTTTTGCAGTTTCTACAAAGTTGCTACGCTTCAGTCTTCCCTTTCCAAAACCATTAAATCTGTTGTACATAGGGTGGTCTGTCAATCTTCTAAATTTTTCTGCTTGTTGCTGGGCTCTGCTATCTCTTCTATCCTGCATTGGTTGCAAACAAGTGATCTTTTCTAGTTCATTAATAGGCGTTGATTTCAGGCTTCCAGTTATGATTCGCATTCCTTGGTTTTGGACTCTACTTATTTTGCTAAAGTTTGACTTAGCTGCTGTTGCCCAAGCTGCAATGCCATATTCCAGTACTGGCCTCACCCGTCCAGTATATAACTTCTTGAGAACTTTCTCATCTGCTCCCCACGTTGTACCAGCAAGCTTTTTCATGATTGCCATTCTCTGCCTTGCTCTTGTTCGATTTTTCTCAACCTGTGTCTTCCATGTCAGGCGACGATCAAAGGTGACTCCTAGATAGTTTGGCTTTTCTTCATGGCGCAATATTTTTCCATTCAATACCAGCTTAGGTTGCAGAGTTTTATTTGAGAGGGAGAACACTGTGCATGTTGTTTTCTCCTCACTTATCTTCACTAGCCATGATTTTGACCAGTCCTCTAGCGCTAATAAGGCTTGCTGTATTCTGCTGTTAGCTGTACTAATATATTCTTCAGATGTCCATATGGCTAGGTCATCTGCAAAGGAGGATGTGTGTACTCTGGCTGGACAATTTTCTGTGATGTCATTTATATATGCTAGGAATAATGTTGGTGAAAGAACTCCTCCTTGGGGGACACCTTGCTCCAGCAGCATCATTTTGCTTGTTTGTCCTTGTACTTTTGTCCTGGCAGTTCTGTTCTCAAGGTAGTGGCTGATCCATTTATACATTTTTCCACAAACATGCATGTTTTGCAGTTTTACTTTCAGTCCTTCCTTCCATACTTTATCAAATGCTTTTTCTAAATCTATCCAGACTGCTAGTGTGTGCTTTTTCTCTTGGAAGGCATCCTCTATTTCCTGAGCTATATAGGGTATTTGATCTTCAGTGGATCTGTACTTTCTGAATCCTGCTTGGTGTGGTGTTAAGAGTTTGTTTTCTTCCAGATGCCATGTTAGCCTGCCATTGATAATGCGTTCCATTAATTTTCCTACACAGCTAAGTAGACTGATAGGTCGATAGCCATTTGGTTCTTCCAGGTCTTTTCCTTTCTTTGGGACTGGTATTAGTATAGCTTCCTTCCATGCCTGTGGGACAATTCCTCTCTTCCAGCTGTTATTTAGGACTGCTAGTAGTTTCTTCTTTGCCTTGGTGCCTAGTCCTATTAGCATTTCATTTGTGATTCCATTCTTTCCTGGTGATTTCTTCTTTTTTTTTAGGGTATTCATTGCCTGTTCCATTTCTTCCATTGTTAGATTTGCCATCATATATTCTGCTGCTGTCTCTGTATTTCTATGATGTATTTGTTTGTCTTTGATTGCTTTCTTCTGTTCGGTTGTAATATCAATGTGGTTTGCATTTGCATAGTGTTCCATTAGTGCATTTGCAGCCTTTTTTCCTGTAAGCAAGGCATTTCCTTGTTTAATTGTTATTTGTTTGTTTCTAGATCCTTCATTGTTCATGGCTTTCACTAGTTTCCATAGTTTGTTTCCATCCCTGACAAAATTCAGGTTTTCTGTTTTTTCCCTCCAACAATCTCTTGTTTTTTGATTTACTGTTCTTTTATATTTTGCTGAGATGGCTTTGAAAGAGATGTTCGCTTCAATTGTTTGTTCTCTCTCTGCTGTCTTCCTGGCATCTTCAACTTTGTCCTCCAAACTTTGTAGTTCTTCAGTCCAGTATGGTTTGTAATTTTTCCTCGCTCCTCTTGGAATGGACTCAGTGGCTGCCTGTATTATCGCTCTGTTTAGACTTTCCACCATTTGCTTTATGTTGCCATATCGTGTATTTATGTTTTCACAATATTTGTCTGTTAGTATGGCAAATCTGTCCCAATCTGCTCGTTTGTAATTCCAGCGGGGCAAGGGCTTTTGCTCCTGTGGAACATACTCCATATTCATTACAAGCTTGATTGGTCTGTGGTCACTACCTGCTAATTGGTCCAGCACATGGCGATCGATTTTGTGGAGGATGTCTCCTGTGCAGAAAGCTAAGTCTGGAGTAGAAGTGGTAATCCATCTTCTGGAGTAGAAGCTCGGTGTGTCATCCGCTTTGTTGAGTAGATGGAGATTTGAGTCTATTTCCCAGTCCTCCAATTCATCTCCTCTTTTGTCAGTATCTGGGTATCCCCATCTTTCTGAACGGCTATTAAAGTCTCCGACAATAATGCAGTTTGTGTCAGTTATTTTCATATTTGAGAGTGTAAGGTCCTTATCTGCTGGGCTATACAGATTGTAGATTCTTATTTTCACGTCCTTTATCATTATATCAACACCTATAATTTCCGTTTGGTTGTCAGAGATCACAGATACTTCGCTGCAAGGTATTGTGTTTCGTGTAAGTATTAGAACTCCTCCTTTGTGTCCTTCGCGGTCGAAACGTGTGGCCTGATATCCTCTGACTGAGAATTTGTGATTGGCGTTGAGGTGTGTCTCTTGAATGCATGCCACATCTATTCTATCTTTATGAAGACGCTGTGTTAGGGAGTCTTTCTTCTTGTAAACTCCGGCATTCCACTGTAGTATGTTGAGTGTCCGGGGTATTTGGTCAATAGCTCTTAACCTACTCCTCTGTGCCTTGACTCCACAGCACAGGGGAAGGTGACCACCAGTAGTCATGGGTGGACCCCCTCGAGGCAGGGGGCCCGGCACTATCACCGCCTGATGGGACTTCACGGGATTAGCACCATAACGATTAATTTTGATTTGTGACATCATGAATTAGTTACGTTGCACTGCTTTGTCAAGCCTGTGGCTCAGTACATCCGATTTCGACAAGCATTTATTTCGGGATGCTTTCCCTAGCCTTTGACTGTCCCCAGTCTACCTACAAGGCAGCAGGTTTTACGTTGCACTGCTTTGTCAAGCCTGTGGCTCAGTACATCCGATTTCGACAAGCATGTATTCGGGATGCTTTCCCTAGCCTTTGACTGTCCCCAGTCTACCTACAAGGCAGCAGGTTTGTGGTCTCTTCGTCTGGTCCCTCTCCCTTGACCTGTCCGACATGGGTGGCCCTACCAGTAGCTGTGCTACCGTCGGCATAGCTCTTGGGGTCATTGGGACGCACAAGCCCCTCTACCTCGTCACGGTGGACACACAGCAGAGGGGGCTTTTGATGTTATCAGCCGTTCATGATTAGGTAGAAGGGGTCAGCACTGGTTCCAGTGGAACTGGATACTGGCGACGCATTTATAACAGTCAGAAACAATCTCTTAATGTCTCTCTCGTCCTTTCCTTTCCCATACAGTGCCTTTGACATAGCTGTTTCCTCAGCTTATAAACGTCAGGAAAAAATAAGATAAGAACATAATACGGCAACGCCAGGAAGAAAGTGTGTGACAGCACTGGGTGGCAACACCCAACACGTCACATGGTTGTCTTGTAACGAGGGAGATAAATCATTAAGTGACATAACCATAAGCAACATAATATAGTGTTGTATCCCTTTAGTCTTTTAAATGCTTTTCAATTCGCTTTATGATTTATCTGCCCTCGTTACAAGGCAACATTTGGACTTGAGTTTTGTCATCCAGTGCTGTCTCTTATGGAGAAGGGTGTTAATCCTTGGGTTGTGAACTGGACAGCAGCTAACCTGGATTCTTGTGGGGTTGCTCTCTGTCTAGGTTCATGTACCTCAGAGGCGTGCACTATTAGCTCTGGAGTACCTCAAGGATCTGTAATCTCGTCTGTGCTATTCAATGTTGACACAAGCAAGATTGCAAGCATTGAAGCACCGAGGATTGGAAGGATACTGGTTTGGTAATTTTGGCAGGGTACTAACATTTGTAGAATAGTTCAGGCGACAATGACAGACAGGATCAGAAATCAGACTTCGGGTAGCAAGTGTCAACAATGCCAGCGGTAGGCTATAAAGCAAGACAGCAAGTCTGGAGGTTCGGTCACTCCCAAATATCAGACAGCAAATTAGCAATTGTATTCACAAAGAGAGGAAACACTCAGACACAGACCCCGGTGGCACACGACGGATGTGATGATAGAGGCAACTATCATCACACTGTGCTCTGCTGGCATGTTGACATTGCCCACTTATCGCTGCACACACAAACTGGTGTTGATAACATACCATGGATGACTACGATGTCGTGGAGGACTATCTCGAAGGAGAAAGAAGAAGGATGCAGCAGAGAAAGAATAAGAAGGAAGAACTGGGTGATAAATAGTAGAAGACTGCAGCTCAGCATGGCCGCATGGATAAGAACGCGTGTTCATAAACATCCGGTGTTCTGATGCCGAGGTTAGGGGTTCAACACCTACACCGGACAGTTGGACTAAAATGTTGACTGTCGTACTTGACTTGGTTACAAGTACCTCTGAAGTCGGAGTGGGTTCGCCTGATGGCGGGGGACGCTGTTGATAGGGAAAGCTAATCCACACACAAAATTCAGTCCATCACTACAAGTAGTAGTGTGTATGGACTATGCTTGAGTTCAAAGCGAGCGAGCGCAAAAAAAAGGAAAAAAAAATAAAGTAGAAGACTAAGGCAGGAAGAATTATGCACAGACTAGTGCACCCATACCACAAGATCTGAATATTGAAGAAGGGTGGCTACTAAAGACCATAAAACAAAGAAAATTAACATATATTTTTGTCACTTGAAACGTCATGAAAGTTTGCAGAGAACAATAATGGAGGGGTATATGCCCGGTGTCAGAGTCCTAACTATCTTCTCCTTCTAGCTCACTGGACTCGGACAGGCAGATTACAACATCTACGACACATATACTAATAACACATGACTGCAATCAGAAACTCGCAGGAGCTATCTCCTGAACAACCTTTATTACATTATACTACAGGATAACAATATGGTCTCACTTCACGCTTAAGCAATCATTCGACACGAGCAGCCAAACGCTCGCTCACATGGGCGATAGTTACAGTGTCGCCCGTATGACCATTCGCAATCACAGTCTCACATCATCCCACACATATCACAGTTAGTACATTCCTCGAATATCAATACACAACGCTCATCTCATCTATCCGTCACAACACTATCGTTCGATCGTTCTATCTCTCGCTATTCTCCACACGTCCGTCTCTATTCGCTGTCTCACACACACTGACCCCGTCCTCCTTGACCTTCCCACATCACGTGGGTCTGTCCACGGGCTTCTTGCCTGACCGTCCGTTAGCCAAGCCGTGATGTCTCCTATTGCCCTTGACCTCAGCTATTGCTTACACTGACTCTCGCTTGTAAACCGGCAATTACACTATTACTTACATACAAGACCCTGACACTCTCCCCCCGCACAAACAATGTGGCACTTTCTCTTGGAAATGTGACACATTCTGTTGTTGTTCTCGATACATCTTTTTAACCTTGTCAGGGGATTGTATGACCATCCGTATACGCGTGCGTACCTTCTTACTCTGGTCTTTTCCGTGATCAACTATAACTATTGTTCTCTCTTTTTCAGTACTGAGGTTTCTCTCAAGGTTTTGTCGTGGTCTGGCAAATGTTCTGGTTGGGTCTACTTGTCATACCTCGTTATATTCTTCAATCCCCACTCCGTGACATTACATTCTGTTCATGTTTCCCAATCGATTCGCTGTGTATTATCATCTCATAGTTATTGTGGCTATGCTGGTTTAAGGATTCTCCATTGATTCACGCCTGGAATACGGCTACAACTTCCTCTTACAGCATTCTTAAATTTTCTCTCTATTCAGACGTGGTCCCCCTCGTCTCTATTTAATGCACCCTAATCGATTCTTTATGAGCACGCTATGTCACTGTTGTGGTCATGGTTCGAATATACTTCATGTATATAATAGTCCCGCTTACCTCATCTTATGTCAGACCGTGAGTTGTTTCCCTTTTTGGGCACACCTCGTTTACTGTTTTGGAGAGTTATTATTAATCTCTTTTGTTGGTATATCCCTGTTGGTATGTTCCTTCTTGTTCCAATATTATGATGTTAGTTTTGTACCCCTATTGCTAAGCGTCATGCGTCGGGCTATCCACCATACGCGAAGGTAAGTTTGGTAACACTCGCGTATTGGGATTGCCAGGCGTTGATTCTCAGCATTACAACTTATACTTTTCACAGCTGTACTTACGCTTATATGTAAATATCACATTCTAACAATACAAAGTACTATAATAATAAAATTAGACATTAGATGTCATGCACTTAATAAATTTACAATAAAATGTTCATCGTAGCTGCCTTTATGCACTTATAGGATACTGTTCTTGTCCTGTGAAAGTTATGCACACGTAATTAAATTACTAGTGTTCAATGTTCATTGCGGTGCTGGAATGTTTGGCGTTTATTCTTTCTCAATCGATTATTGACGTACTCTGTATACCATGATATTGTCCTTTCTTCTGTATAGTGATTAAGACTTTGCACCAAGTTTGGACAATTTGTAAGTCCGTTCTGTAAAATTATTGGAGTTCACACCTGTAAAATATGTATTACTGTTTTAAGTTCGGTGGCCTTACTTATGAGTGTGGCCATGGTGCGTCTGTCTGTGACTGTCTTTGCCATCGTTTGTAGGTTGGCATCTGGTTTCTTAAACTGATCACTGGAAATGAATGTCTGTACTTGTGAAGTTCTTGTCGTTGTTAGTCGATTTCAAAATGTGGACTCTGTAGATACTCGTTTGAAACGAAGTCAATATGGGTGTAGCTTACTGTTAGATACCTGAAATCACATGTTGAGTCTTACTGTTCTGCCGATGAAACTTTTCACGTTGAAGGAACTTTTATGTTGGTCTATACAATGAAGTGTGCTAGTATCATAGCGCTGGAGTCGTACAGCAGACAAGGCAATTCTGGAGTTACTCGATCTAAGGATATAAAGTGGGTTACGGTTAAAATTAATGTTCCGACGGGTGGGGATTTACAAATTTAATGTTGAGATCATTTTGAGTGCTATCTCCAAACCTGCACTCGTACATGTGTGTATACATCCAATAGTTCAAATAATAATAATAATAATAATACACCATGTATCGTTTTGAAATGTAATCGTACATGTTTGTATACTGCTCTGCAATTTGTGTATATTTTCCAAAATATGTAGGGTACTTTGTTGCTGATTTTTGTCAGTAATTCCACCGACTGATGATTTACATTGTTCAGCCTAAGGATATGTCTGAGTTGATTTGACATAGTGTTTATCGGTGGTAAAAACAAACTTTGGTTCACCAGTACTGATGTAAGTATCAAAGTTAGCTGGTTTGTCATGAGTAATATCATCTGTGTTGCGTCATGATGATGTGTGAATAAAACTGTTAGTGAAGTCATTTGTTTTGCATGTACAATGAGTAGTGCGAGTAGAACCATCCATTGTGTGCACTTGGGCATGTGTGTAGTTAACAGGAGGTATAGCATGTACCATGATGTTTTGTGATCTTTTCCCGCCCTTGTGAAATGCTTGTTATCTGTACCTTCTTTTCTTTGTTGATACACACCAGTTTCTGTTTTTTCTTGTTGTGAGATGGTAGTTAAGTTGGTCTGGTTTGGTACTTTGGTCTGTTCATCATGTTGTTGTATGATGAGTGGTGTAGTTAAGGCAGTGTTTGTTGTGGTGTCAACTTTCTGCCATGTCTGGGTTGTGTACTCTGTGTGGTCTATTACATTTAATACATTTCAAATTAATAAATCACAGCATGGATTGTCTAATAATGCGCAAGTTACTCTGCCTGATAGGAAAGGTGATTTTATATTGGCCCATGCCATAGGATATTTCTCTACTGTTCCTGAAACAATTCTGCAATAGATGTACTCATCTAGGTAGTCTTTAGGATCAGCTAGGGTCTTCCGAAGACCGATAAGACAGGACCCTGTGTCGCGTACACATGTGCATACTGTGTCATTAATGTATCCCTCATGGAATGTTAGTTTTCCTAACGACAGTCTGGATGTTTTGTTCATTTCATTTCTTGCTTGTGGAATATTCTCCTCTTTTACTAAGGAGTGCGCCTGACTGCTGTTGACAACGTTATTGAAATATGGTACGAAGTCTGTTGGGTAAAACTCAGTCTGTTCTGTATTTGCAGTATTTGTTATTGTTTTCGTATCTGTAATGTTTACTTTTTCTAAGTTCATTGCTGAACTGTCTGTTGTAATGTTTGTGGCTGCATTTGCTTTTGCTTTCTGTATTCTTTTTACTCCTTCACATTCGAAACGTTTGTGGATATACGCCAAACAAAAATGACATTTGGTTCTATATTTCCTTTGATTTACTTTCCCCAGTTTTTGTGCTATAATAGTATTCAGGTATTCTTGATAAGTGGGATTCTTATCGCATATTCCTTTTTCTGTATGCGGAGTGCTACAATGTTTGCACAGTACTGGTTTTGTTTTATGCGGTTTGTTTTGGCAATCTATAGCTGAAGATGCCGTTGCCGTTACAGTACTCTTCTGTTGAGTGTTTTTAATCAGGTTCATACTTTGGTGGTAGTATTCGTGGCATTTTTCTAGTAAATTTTTGATAGGCTCTGTGTGGTGTTCTTCTACATATTTTCTGCACTCGGCTGGGAGTGTCGCTTTAAGTTTTTCCATGACTAAGAATTGTATTGCTTCTTGATTGTTGTCTATATGTCTAATTTCGGATGTTAGCTTTCTGAAAAAGTCTTCTATTTCCTGTATATACTGGGTAAACGATTTGTTTAGGGCCGGTTTCAGTTTTTGTACTTCTAATTCTAGAGTCTCGAAGTAGTTTACATAGTGTCTTAATATGTTTGTTTTATAATATTCATAGTTTATGCTTGACCAATCTGGTATGAGCTCATGTAGTTTTTTACTTTTTATTGGTACGTATTTGCTATACCATAAATACCAACAATCTTTTGGGATTTTATAGTCTTGCATTTTCTTTTCAAATTCCTGTGTCCAATCCCGGATTATGTTATTTTTCTTTTTACACTTTTCAGCGATCTTCAACTTTTCTTTGACTAGTGCTTTTGTCACTTCGAAATAGCTCTGCAATTGTCTGTACTGTGTTGTGCCCCAGTATGTTGATGGATCTGGACTGTCTTCACTATCTGACATTTTCTGTTACTTGATATTTAACTCTACAAATGATGATATTTATTCAAGCAAATCAAAGAATGCAGATTTGGGTACTTAGCAATCAAAATTAATCAACTTATCTTTATCTGCTGTTTACTCGAACGCTTGATGTACAGGAACGTGATTCTCGTGCTGGTTACAGTTGACCTGTTCTGGTTACGTCGGTCGCTTTGTAGAATTGAAACCTGCTGTGGAAAGAAATGATGTTATTTTCGTTCTGATTTTATTAACACATCTCTGATTTACAATTTCTTATAAATATTATGCAATCGATCTTCTTCTTTACATAAGTAGCGTTCTTTTATGCATTTTACTTGGGTATGTGGTTCGTGTGTACTTCTGACACCATTTTACCTGTCAGAGTCCTAACTATCTTCTCCTTCTAGCTCACTGGACTCGGACAGGCAGATTACAACATCTACGACACATATACTAATAACACATGACTGCAATCAGAAACTCGCAGGAGCTATCTCCTGAACAACCTTTATTACATTATACTACAGGATAACAATATGGTCTCACTTCACGCTTAAGCAATCATTCGACACGAGCAGCCAAACGCTCGCTCACATGGGCGATAGTTACAGTGTCGCCCGTATGACCATTCGCAATCACAGTCTCACATCATCCCACACATATCACAGTTAGTACATTCCTCGAATATCAATACACAACGCTCATCTCATCTATCCGTCACAACACTATCGTTCGATCGTTCTATCTCTCGCTATTCTCCACACGTCCGTCTCTATTCGCTGTCTCACACACACTGACTCCGTCCTCCTTGACCTTCCCACATCACGTGGGTCTGTCCACGGGCTTCTTGTCTGACCGTCCGTTAGCCAAGCCGTGATGTCTCCTATTGCCCTTGACCTCAGCTATTGCTTACACTGACTCTCGCTTGCATACCGGCAATTACACTATTACTTACATACAAGAGCCTGACACCCGGGAAGAGAAGAAGAGTAAGACCAAAGATTAGATGGGCGCAGGATGTGGCGGGTGATCTCCAGATGGTTGTATCGGCCGGGGCATCTTGCTTATGACCTAGACGTTTTCCGGAAGCTTGTTAAGGGAGCGAGGTTCTGCAAAGGACATGCTACTGAATGAATGAATGAATGAATGAATGAATGAATGAATGGTGTTGATCATGGACACTCACCACCGCCATGTTTGGGTCGTGCTCACCTGCTGGCGTCTTCCAGTCCATATCTTGATACTGCACACTAAATACGTCACTATAAATAATATCACTGTTCAATGCCTTCCGATGATATTGTCAATTCTTTAACATACTTCTTCATCCCTTACTCATTCTTCCCTCATTATTTTGTTTCCTCCTCCATCCCTTACTCATTCTTCCCTCATTATTTTGTTTCCTCCTCCATCCCTTACTCATTCTTCCCTCATTATTTTGTTTCCTCCTCCATCCCTTACTCATTCTTCCCTCATTATTTTGTTTCCTCCTCCATCCCTTACTCATTCTTCCCTCATTATTTTGTTTCCTCCTCCATCCCTTACTCATTCTTCCCTCATTATTTTGTTTACTCCTTCATCCCTTACTCATTCTTCCCTCATTATTTTGTTTCCTCTTTATGTATGCCAGGTCTGTGGCGAAGGGGTTAAGAATGTAAATTTGTGGTCCCGCATACCACGTTCACAACACAATTGCAGGCGATTTTGAAGCATACCGGATTGCGTTTGTTTCCATATTGGGGGGGGGGGGGGGGGGGGGTGAGTGCCGTCGTTCAGAAAGGAATGGTAAACTACTGACCGTAAACTTGCTCTGGAATCACAAACATCCAAAAATGCTGGAGTTGACTCTACGTCCTATCCATCTGTCACGAGCTCGCCATGAGTTAACCAGATAATGATAATACCGACGTTTGCTTGGCGTATATTTTCTAGGCCACAACAGTCGTACTAACAGAGTAAACACAGCTGCACGGGTTACATCGGGGCAGCACATATACACATTTGGTGGTGAGTGAGAATGAATGGATACACCGCGTTGGCAGTTTATAAACATTTAGAATCACATAGCCTTGCCCGGCTCAGTACATGGAACAGCCCTGTCTGTCAGTTATAGTTCCGGACATCAGGCGAAATGGCTGCTGGGATTGTCACCACTGAACAGAAGATTGACAGTTTATCAACAGGTCGGAAGTGCCCGACTAGGGAGAAAACAGTGCATCTGTCAAGTCTTAGTTCCGGAACATCAAGAAGATTGACGGCTGGTTACTGGCAACTGTGTTGGGAGTATACAGGAACTCGCTGGCTTGTTTTGGGAATCAAAACCTGTGATGACAAATCTAACATGGAGGGAGCCAGAGGGGGGATGGATCCCTGACAGGGGATGATCTGCCAATGTGCCACCTGTGTGGGGGCATAAAGGATAACGTCACGTGGCCAACTTTGGTAGTTTGCCATATAAACCCGAGTTGGGACCAACTAGGGGAACTTGAAAATGTGGATTTAGGCAGACATGCTTGTCACTGCAGCAGTTAGAACATCTAACGTGTGAAGGAGATATTTGATTTAGTTTACACGAGCCTGTATGGCTACCATTAGATGTAATTTAGTGTAAACTGCAGTGCTGTAAGGTATAACCTATTATAATATATTCGTTCTAATTAATATAGACTGTGGCCTTGTTAAACTATAGGGTGATGATTAGCACTGTTAGTGGAAACTAGTTAGAGTAGAATAGTGATATTAGCTCTGCTAGTTAAGAATAGAGTACTGATGGATAATTGGGAGACGGGGAACTTGCCCGCTGGGGTTTTGCACTCTGTATGGGTCTTTCTTTGTCATAGCCTGATTCGGCTCTAGGTGGGTAGCTAATCTGCTCTATGACTAAGTCTAGTTAGCTAAAGATCATTAAGCAAGGCGATAGGCTTACACTCAGCCGAAAGGATCAGTGACTAGTACTATCACCAGATGTGTTGTTTCTATCATAGGTTCCCTACCAGATCCAAGGAAACTCAACAAGTTTTGGGAAAGAATCAAATCCCATTCGGAAGAACACCAGTTCAACAATCAATAAAGTTGCATACAGAACGTAACTAAAGCTAGAAGGAAGTTGATTCACCAAAGAGAGTGATGCTTACTGATGCACCACACAGCATCAGACAGTAGTAACGAACTGAAAACATTAAGTCTAATAATTACATAGTGTGATATAATCTCGTGTAATAGAACACAAGACTTGATACGTGAGGCTAGATAGACACGAGTGAGGATCAATCACATTAACAATTAACATTAATGACTGTGTACACACTACAAAGGACTTGTGCAGTTTTTTTTAAGGAACGATAGGAACGGACATTG
Organism: Cepaea nemoralis; assembly: GCA_014155875.1. Lineage (NCBI taxonomy): Eukaryota > Metazoa > Mollusca > Gastropoda > Stylommatophora > Helicidae > Cepaea > Cepaea nemoralis. Next base: position 110,505 of record JACEFZ010000152.1, on the reverse strand, counting down.
TGTAGGGTGCAACCGGTCCATGATTAACTGTTAATACCACCGGTGTCTATTTCGGATGATCATGAAATTGGATTACCAGAGGTCTACAGAGGCAAAGCAGTATCCGGCAAGATGGTTTCGGCACTGGGTGAGATGTACATGTTCTGACGTAACGTGCTGTGGTCTATCTTTGCTGGGATCAGCTGACTGGGTTGTTGTCTGAGAGTCCGATTCTACACACTTTATAGAACACGTCACACATTTTCTTCGCATACACGTCTCATACACGTTACACTTTTCTTTTAATAAATTATCTTTATTAATTTTTAGAAGCAAGAGTTGTTGAGTATGTTGCGTTGGGGAAGTATGAGAAGGGGGCATAGTACGACAGTGAGAGAGTGATAGGAAAAGGTGTCCATAGGCTGATGGAGTGTGTTGGACGGAAGCTGGTGGATTCTCCAGAATATTGAGAGGGAAAAAAATATTATAATGTGAGTGTCGACTCTCTTCACTCCAGGGACGACACTGTAAAGGAGGACACGACACCATCCATCATGTGCCATGCCGGAAAGCGTAGGCGGTCATGTTCTGCTATCTCACTCGATCACTAGAGTCGTGGATCAGCTCCGTGTTCCTGTCTCGACCACGCCACAAGGCCAAGCTATCCAGGTACTTGCTTCTAGGTCTTCCCCTTGGTCTGTTCCCCTCGATCTTACCAGTTGTCACCAAGTTCTCCAGATCATTTCTTCTCATAATATGCCCAAAAAATTGTGACTGTCTACGTCTAATGTCTCTAATCAATTTACGATCTACTCCTATAAAGGATATGTAACTAACTTTAACTATATCGATATTCATATTTTCACCCATCTCCTCGTCCCCTTCCTCCTGATTATTATTATTATTATTATTATTTTTATTATTATTATTATTATTATGTTGCTGCTTTGTCTTGCTCTATCTCACGCCTCCTGGATCTTCCAATCCGCCTTCTTCTTCTGCTGCTGTTTCTCCTTCTTTTCGGCCCCCACCTAGCAGTAGCAAAAGCCAGATGGAAAATAGCCATCCTGAGAAAACTAGGTCGAACCACATGGGGAGCCAGTGGGAAAATACTTAGCAAAATTTATCAACAGAGCATACGACCACACCTGGAATACGGGTCAACTGCATGTTGTTCAGCATCAAAAACCACACTACAGGAGCTGGACAAGGTGCAAAATCAAGCACTTAGAGTCACCACAGGAGGGATGAGATCAACCCCTATAGTGGAGATGGAGAAGTTGGGGAGGACACAAGCACTGAGAGAGCGCAGAATACAAGCAGAAAAGTTCCTCAGCTTGCCAATCCACCCTATGAAGAACATATTTGAAAACTTAGCTATGGGGCGGTTGAAAAGAAGCAGTTGTATCCACCAGGCCAAACGACTCTGCAGAGAAACCACCGATCTGCCCACAGTTGGTATCCCCCTGAAAACTATTCCAGAGCGAACTCCATGGAAAGATGAGCATAGACTATCACTACAAATCCAGACAGAAGTGAGAAGAATATTTGACAAGGAAGAACAGAAGCGTGTACAGCGCAGAACAGCCACTCTCAGCTTCCTTGATGAAGAATACCCACAGGACCTCTGGATCCGAGTCTACACAGATGAGTAAGCACAAAATGCTGTTTGAAATGGAGGAGCGGGAGTGTACATAGAATACTCAAATAATATTAGGGACACCAACAGAAAAGTACTGCCATAACCATGAGGGGAAGTCAATAAGTAAATCACAAATGGCTGTAGAAAAATAACTAAATATGAGAACACCTTGAAACTAGTTTATTTTTATACATATATTGTTCCTTTATCTCTCAACATAATTTCCACCAATATTGATGCACTTATCCCATCGTTTTATCAGCCCTCCCAAACCGGCTGCATAGAAATGCATGCTCTGTATTCTAAACCACGCTTTCATTTCACATTCAACTTCGGCGTAATTCGCGAAATTTCTCCCGCCAAGGTGGGTTTTCAGTGGACCAAAAAAGGTGGAAATCGCTAGGGGCTAAGTGGGGTAGTAAGGTGGATGTTCCAGAACTTCCCACCTTGGTTGGTTAATTTTCTCCTGAGTTAATCGAGCCGTATGTGGTCTGGCACTGTCATGAAGAAGCAACCCTCTAGTTAGCAGTCCTGGACGTTTTCTTCGAATTTCATCAAGCAGCATCGATATAACTTCACAGTACGATTCAGGATTCACATTGTCACCTCTCTTCTTGAAATTGGTTGAAAGCACTCCTTGACAATCCCAGAACACTGTCAGCATAACCTTCCCTGCTGATGGCATAACTTTGAATTTTTGGACACAAGGCGAAGAACGGTGTTCCATTGCATTGAAGCACGCTTTGATTCGGGCTGGTAGTCAGCATAAACATGAAGCCTTTCCTTATGAATGTCCTTTGCAGGCAGTCCTTTTACTCACACACACAACAACAAAAAACGCACAACAGCACGTTTCTCTTTGGTTGTACATTCCGTAAGTACAGTCGCCATTTTGTTTATGCGCTGCGCATGCGAATGAGACACCTAGCGCCACCTGACGAACGGAAATATAAAGTTCGATTTTGCTGTCACCTAATGATAACTGTAGAAAACACCATCTGCATTTACTTGCCATCCCACAGAACTGTGTGACTTACTTATTGACCCGCCCGCATATGATGCTGAAATTGAGGCAATCAAGATAGCATAAGAGAAATTACTAAATACCAGCCGTGGCACACAAACTGTGGTGCTATTGACAGATGCAAAATCAGTACTCGAGGCGCTCCTGTCTGGGAAATTGCCAATACTTAGGACACTACTTTCTTAACTTAGCAGACATCATAATGTCACCATTTAGTGGATATCATTCCACTGTGGAGTACCCGGGAACGACAGAGTTGATCAATTGGCTAAGGACGGAGCCAAAGAAGAACAGCCTGATGTGCCCGTTACATACCACTAAAAGAAAAGAATAATCAAATCAGTCAGAAAGCCACCAAAACCAGCTCAAGATGACTACCACATTATGGATAGACCAGAACAAGTTATTATTCTGCGCCTCAGAACAGGGCACAATAGATTACGCAACCACATGTATACAAAATTCAAGATTGGTGAAACAGCCATGTGCACATGTGGATTGACGCAATTTTCCCACCTAAATTCTGCTGCTTCCTTCCTCTGTCTTATTTTACATAGCCCTCTCCTTCACTTTATTTCTCTTCTCCTCCTGTTGCGTCCTCTTATCATATCTCAACACCTCGTCTTGTCTCGACCATACCTCGTGGCCAAGCCGTCCCTGTATGTATTTACTTCTCTGCCTTCTCAATGTTCTCTTCCCCTCAGTCTTGCCAGTTATTACTAAGTTTTCCCATTTATTTCTTCGCATAACGTGTCCAAAAAGTTGTGACTGTCTACGTCTAATTTCTCTAATCAGTTTATGGTTTTCATTTGTTTTTTGTAAGACTTGGTCATTGGTTTTTCTGACTGTCGCTGATATTCTTTGCATTTTCCTCAGAAACCACATTTCCACTGCCATCAGATGTTTTTTCAGCTTGTCGGCTCATTGCTCACGCTTTACATCCATACAAAAGTACAAGTTCTATGTAGTACCTCAACGCTTTTTTTTTCTCCGTGCAAACGACATCTTTTTACTGGTCAGTATGTTTTTCATCTTGCAAAAGACTGCCTTCGCCATAGCGATTCTGGTTCTAGTCTCTTCCAGGCATATCCCATCAGATGTTATGACACGCTTAACAAATTAATGTTAAATGAAGCAGATGTTAAAACTAAATATTTGCTGACAAGAAGCAACCGGGCAGCGTCCTGGTACAATCACACTGCTGCACCTTTCTATGCTTAATGGTTACTCTGTCTGCTTATTCTTCTCCTCTTTCTCTCCCTCTTCTATCCTCTAACAACAAATAAAAACGCACAGACAGACAGACGCCTGAACAAACGGACACAATGTCTTAGTGTGCCAAACTAAAGCACTGGGTGCCCCACGTGTCTCGGACCCCCACATTCCCCCAGGAAGTGGTCGTGTGTTTTGCAGTCTGCCACAGTCATGCACTTTCTTGCTTGTGTTCTTCCTTGAGAAAATGGCCACTTGTCCAGTTCAATTGTTTACACTCAGACATGGGATTATGGTCATTAGTTGTTCCTCTCTCCGTCCAAGGTGTGGAAACATGTCAATGTTTCATTATCCACCCTCTTTCTCGCATTTTTATTACAGACTGGAGGGCGTGCTCCTAGTATTCAAGGGGTGGGGCACATTTTTCTGACAGGTATTAATGCGTTGCAGAAAGCGCGAAAGAGGGGCGGCGATTGTCTATTCAAACGGCCGACCGGTAACAATGGTATGGTATGGAGAAGATAGGCACCTGCAAACAGGGAAATTAATGTCACCATTTGTAATTGTCAGTGATTGTCCTCCCATGTAATTGTGACTTTAGTTAGCAGTGTAGTGCTACTACTCGTTTCTGAATGTCGAATCCATGAATGGGAAACTCCAATAGCTTAAATGGTTCCTACAGCCTAGAGCTGTGATCTCGAAACCGCACGAGAAAGGGCGCCAGTTGAGATTTCATAATAAAACATATTCGAAGTCTATGAAACATGTCTAAAATATGCATGTCAGCCACTAATAGGAATTATCTGATTTTTTTTTTAAATTTTAATTTACATTGTGTGTGGGTGTGTGTGTCTGTGTGTAAGTGAGCGAGTGAGCGCGCGCGCGCGTGTGTGTGTGTGTTTACGCCTACCGTATAACAGTAGACGATACCATTACTATCTACTTTCTGAATTTTGGGTGACGCACACCAAACCCAACGCCCCATATTGTGCTTCGGGCGGAGGAATGCAAGTGGGAGGGTACAAACCTTACCCTAGTGTGAGGAAATGCAACCTATAGACTCAACACCATGGCAGGACAGATCAGACCCTAAGCTTTGGTCGGCAACTGGTCTATCATCGAAGCTCCGACAGACGGACAGTTAGAGCATTGCTTTGCTGATCCGGCAGCTTCTGCAGCTTGTCTTGTTCCAGATGTATTGGTGTTACCTTTCCTCTGAAGGCAGGCCGAGAGAGAGAGATCATGCTGCATGGGCAACACATGGTCTCTAAATTAAGCCCAGGCTTTCCAGGATGGGAAAGTTGAGGGAATGGAAAGCTGGGGTGGGGGGGGGGAAGCTGGGGCAAGGGAAAGCTGGTGGATGGGAAAGCTGAGCGATGGGAAAGCTAAGGCAAGGGAAAGCTGGGGCAAGGGAAAGCTGGTGGATGGGAAAGCTGAGCGATGGGAAAGCTAAGGCAAGGGAAAGCTGGGGCAAGGGAAAGCTGGTGGATGGGAAAGCTGAGCGATGGGAAAGCTAAGGCAAGGGAAAGCTGGGGCAAGAGAAATCTGGGGGATGGGAAGCTGGGGAATGGGAAAGCTGGGGCAAGAGAAATCTTGGGGATGGGAAAGCTGGGGAGGGGGGAGCTGGGGGAAATGGAAAAGGGGAAATCTAGGACATGGGTAAGCTGGGGAAGCAACGGATATGTAATTCCAGAGACGAATGTTGCGAATTCCTTGGACGCCAGAAAAACTAACAACGATTGTCTGAAAGAGGCTCATGAAATCCGAACATTACATACAACAATACGAATGAGACAAGCAGCTTTCTTTGGTCACGTGATGAGAAGAGCGGCATTAGAGAACACTGTCATGACTGAAATAATCCAGGGAAAGAGAGACAGAGGCAGACCAAGACAAATAATGCTGGGTGGACAGAGACGATGGCATCCATCCATCCATCCATCATGTGCCATGCCGATAAGCATGGACGGTCATGTTTTGCCATCTCACTCGATCACCAGAGTCGTGAACCAGCTCCGTGTTTCTGTCTCGACCATGCCACGAGGCCAAGCCATCCAGGTATTTGCTTCTAGGTCTTCCTCTAAGTCTGTTCCCTTCGATCTTACCAGTTGTCACCAAGTTCTCCAAATCATTTCTTCTCATAACATGCCCAAAACATTTTGACTGTCTGCGTCTAATGTCTACTAATCAGTTTACGATCTTCGTTTGTTTCTTGAAGGACTTGTTCATGTATAGGTTCTATGTAGCACTTCAACACTCTTTTCCTCGTTTCAATTTACATCTTTTTATTGGTCAGTATGTTTTTCATCTTGCTAAAGGCTACTTTTGCCATGGCGATTCTTGATCTAATCTCTTCAAGGCATCTCCCATCAGATGTTATTACTGTTCCGACATAATTGTACCTATTCATTTGTTGAAGAATATTCCCATTTACTTGTATATTACACTGTGGTATTTCGTCAGTGACGACCATAATCTGTGTCTTTTTACAATTTAATTCTAACCCTAGTTGTTCACTGTGTGGTAACAACCGCATCTACTAAATTTTGCAGGTCCTGTTCATTGTCTGCAATCAAGACTGTATCATCTGCATATCTAATGTTATTGATGCATCTTCCCCCAATGTTGATTCCTTCCATATCTTCAATATTTCTGAAACTACTTTCACTGTACAGAGAAATCAGATCTGGAGACATCACACATCCCTGTCTCACACCTCTCTTAATAGGCTGATATTGGCCTACTTTATTATCAACTCTTATGGCAGCTTGTTGTTTCCAATATATGTTTTTTACAAGTCTAAGGTCTTCTCCATCAATTTGTAGATCTTCGAGCATCCTAATCATGTCGACATGTCTCACTTTATCGAAAGCCTTTGTGTAGTCAATAAAGCAAAGGTGTAGATCTTTGTTTACTTCTATAGAACGTTCGATTACGGTTCTAGTAGTATATACACAGCATTTACTGTACTCTTGCCTTCTACAAACCCACATTGTTCTTCTCCTATTTCAGGTTGTATTTTCCTCCTAATTCTTTGCATGATAATTCTTAGCAAAATCTTCGTGATGTGACTCATTATACTAACTGTTCAATGTTGATCACATTCGAAGGCTCCTGATTTCTTTGGGATTGCAATAAATACAGAATTACATAACTCATGAGGTATATTTCCAACTATCATATATTGTATTAAGCAGACTGGTAACTTTATCTATTCCATATTCTTCTAAAGCATTAAACATTTCTGTTGTGATGTTGTCTGAATAGGGGGTCTTGCTGGATTTCATATGGTTAAGGGCATTCTGAACATCCATCTTCAAAATTGCTAGTCCTTCATTATTATTTTGAACATCATACTGTTCGTCTCTGTTATCATCATAAAGGTTTTTCACGTAATCTGACCATACATGTAAGATCTGATCTTTTTCTATTATGATTCTTCCATCTTTTGTCTTTAGGCAGAGTTCATCCAGAACACAAAGACCCAGATCTGTGGAGAGAATTGAACGCCTACGCCAGTGACAAGGTACATGATGATGATAATATAAAGAAAAGAGGCAGAGCAGCCACATTAGTCTTGTGTTGATAAACACGGGGCAAGGGAGACAGAAAATGAGACAGAAAATGAGACAGAGAGACAAAAGCGAAAGCTGAAACGGGTGGTTGATTAGTAATAATAGAGCTCATTACAATATCAAATTGATGTCGACGATAGTCGGAATCATGAACGCAGATTCCTGCTCCAGGCAACACATCCGAAGGAAAAGAAGAGGAAGAAGAAGAAAAATGATGTACGGTAATGGGATGAGGAAGAACGAGATGAATAGGAGGAGGATGCAGAGGGGGAAACGGAACTAGAGGAAGCTGATGAAGAAGGGGAAGAATATGAAGACACGAACACGACGTAGTAGTAGTAGAAGTAGTAGTAGTAGTAGTAGTAGTAGTAGTAGTAGTAGTAGTAGTAGTAGTAGTAGTAGTAGTAGTAGTAGTAGTAGTAGTAGTAGTAGTAATAGTAGTACAAGTAGTAGTAGTAGTAGTAGTAGTAGTAGTAGTAGTAGTAGTAGTAGTAGTAGTAGTAGTAGTAGTAGTAGTAGTAGTAGTAATAGTAGTGGTAGTAGTAGTAGCACCAGCACCAGCCAGTAGTAGTA
>JACEFZ010000152.1:92500-100000 GCA_014155875.1 Cepaea nemoralis | reverse complement strand
ACTTAGATTGGCATACTGAGTGATATGTAACACCCCTTTGCTACTTTGGCATGAATGCTGCCGACCCACTTGTAGCGTGTAGACAGGTGTAATAAGACTACACTTCACAACACGTACCGCACTTCATGATCATCGTATGAACAACGAATCAATTTTAAAAGTGAATTGTTTTTTTCTTCTGATAGTGTTGTGAAAACTTCAAACTCCGAACGTCTGATAGCGTCAACAGTGAAAACTTCACATGCCCAATGTCTGATAGCGTCAACAGTGAAAACAAATTGTTTAAGTAACAACCTCAGATAAAAACAAATAAACACTTAATATTACGAAATGATGACGTAGAGCTGTATTCCAGTCGCCCCTTGGTGCTGACAGTCTTGATAAACTTCCCGTTTTATGTTTTTTTCCCGCGCAGCAGCGTTTATTAGCCAGATACGATTTGTGGAGTTCGGGCATAAACTGGGTTTTAGATAATAAAAATGCCACATTCATGGCGTTATGTAGAAACAGATCGGGGAAAGTTTAGGGTTTGTTATCAATGGCTTCAATTTAAATAGTAGACGCGTGACGCTATATAATTATTATCTTGCTGTAATATAAATGATACATTTAAATAACAAGGGTAATTATAACATCATTTGGAAGATGCATGACAGAGAGTGTAGCAGTGAGCAGAATAGGTCAAGGAAAAGCTGCATTTCACAAAATGAAAAATATCTGATGTATTAAGTCGCTATCATTAAACGTAAGAAGGAGAGAACTGAAATGTGACATAGAACCTGATTTGATTTGATGTCTGTCAGTGAATCATGAAACGTGAAAGAACAAATTAGGAAGAACTTGAAAGCAACAGAGACGAATGCTGCGAATATCTTGGATTGCAGGAATAATTAACGATTACCTGGAAGAGGCTAATGAAAGTAAGGCAATATATGTATATTGATGAAGAATAAAAGCTTTAGAAATTTGTTTTTATAGAAGAATGCTGACAATTACTAAGACAGACTAAATTATAAATCAGGAAATTTTCAAGGAGGCTAAATCACAAAACGACTTAAAATCAACATCAGAAAGAGGCAGGAAAGAGAGTCAGGGGAAGACGGGGAGAGAAGTGTCTTGTGTCGTGGCACGGAAGGGAGTGAATGCATGAATTGATACATGGCGTCAGTGATTGAAATTTAGAGAGAAGAATGGTCGCCCACACTTTTTTGAAATTCGAAATGACCGTGGTGTTAGCAGATGCGCCACATTCTAACAATAAACGTGACGAAGTGTTTTAATTGTTTCAGCTATTTACTTCATATGAATACAACTTTACAGTCTGCACCGGACGAGATGCAGAGAAATATGTCAGGCAATAAATCGTTCAATATATTGTCTGTGGTTTCTGTGTTTAAATTCACTGCGGGAATACATTATTTTGAGTCATGAGGCGCTGGACGCAGTTAAGGGTCAGCGACTGAGTAGAGGGAAATCATGGATGGCTCAGGCGGAGGATACGATCAGACAGGTGTGCATCTTAGAGAACATTAGGCGAGGAGAGGAGTGGGTCAGAGTGCCAGCGGAGCAGTCAGACTTGTGCAAAGTTATAGTCACATTGAGCCGGGAGTACAGGGAGTGGCCAGCAGGGGCCACGGAAGTGGATATCCAGCAACTAATTCAGGATAATGCTCGCTCAGGTGATGTGATTATCTACACAGATGGTTCGGTGTCAAGTGGTGAGAAAAGTGGCTGGGGGTTCATAGCCAAAGCCAATGGTCGAGGTTTGGGGCAGGAGATCCTGGCATATGATACCACAACATCCAGCTTAAGAATGGAGGTGGAGGCGGTCACTGCGGCTCTCCGCTGGATGGAGAATACGACAGACACACACACACACATCGTGATTGTAACTGACTCAGAAAGCATGCTGGCGAGGGTGAGGACGGGCAGGCTTCGTGCGGAGTGGCTTGCTTCGCTTCGGAGGTCACGGGTGACAAGCATCGCCTGGATCTTTTCTCCGGGGTATGCCGGTGTGCTGGGAAATGAACAGGCGGACAGATTGGCTGGCTCTGCAGAACTTGGTGGAGTATTGATACATGACAAGGCAGACGTGGTTGCGGCCTTGTGGGAGCACGTGCACACCTCGGAGGAGCAAATGGATTACCATGGTCTGGCAAGAATGAGACAGCGAGGAGTGACGAGGGGATCTGACACTCAGAGGAAAGGCGAGACGGACATATAATCAGATTGCTACTGGTACTATTAGTGTTGGAACTCTTCGCTGGCTGCTGAGGATGGGGACGGAGCGCTTATGGGAATGCCCCGAATGCTGTGATGTCGATTCCTCAATCAATCAATCAATCAATCAATCAATACATTATTTTGAAAAATAAGAAAACGCACAACGCGTATAACAACGGAAGTGACGTTACACTGACTACATTGAGACATAATATAAAGGAGTCATGTGAAATGAAAATAAGAAAATGAAATAAAACATGCGATACTTAACTCGGAGGCTACATATGTGAAGCGATGAATTCTGACAGACATCGGGTTATATAGCAGATAGTCAGGGGACGATCAGAGTCGTGTCCAGGGGTCGCAACGGTACAATTTTGAAACTAACAGCACCTTCCCGTGAGTGGATGCACTGGAGGAATGCATCCATTCTCCATGGCTGTAAGAGAAACCCGTCCAGCATGCCACAAGACTGGGGGAATGCATTCATTCTACATGACTGTAAAAGAAAGGAAACCCGACCAGCATGTCACAAGACTGGAGGAATTCATCCATTTTCCATGGCTGTAAGAGAAACCTGTCTAGCATGCCACAAGACTAGAGGAATTTCTACATTCTTCATGTGTGAGAGAGAAAGGAAACCCGTCCAGTATGCCACAAGACTAGAGGAATTCATCCAATCCCCATGGCTGTAAGAGAAAGGAAACCCGTCCAGTATGCCACAAGACTAGAGGAATTCATCCAATCCCCATGGCTGTAAGAGAAAGGAAACCCGTCCAGTATGCCACAAGACTAGAGGAATTCATACATTCTCCATGGCTGTAAGAGAAAGGAAACCCGTCCAGTATGCCACAATACTAGAGGAATTCATACATTCTCCATGGCTGTAAGAGAAAGGAAACCCGTCCATCATGCCACAATACTAGAGGAATTCATACATTCTCCATGGCTGTAAGAGAAAGGAAACCCGTCCAGCATGCCTAAAGACTAGAGGAATTCATACATTCTCATTGACTGTAAGAGAAATCCGTCCAGCATGCTACAACCACGGTGATATGTTTCCACTCTGTGCTGCATTCACGACACTTGCAGGAATCCTCAAGAAAGACACACACACACACACGCACGCACGCGCGCACACACACACACACACACACACACACACACACACACACATCCTTTAGAACAGAGATTATTCCCGAGTGAACGCGGATATACTGTTTGTTTCGTTCGCTCGCGTTGAACTCAAGCGTAGTTCATACACGTGCTACTAATTCAAGTGCACTGGACTGATGTTTGCATGTGGATTAGCTTTTGCTATTACCAGTCGGTCGCCATCAGGTGAACCCACTCCGACATCTGAGGTACTTGTAATATATGTCCCCAAGTCAAGGACTTGGAAGTCAACACTGTAGTCCTAGAAGAACCAGGGGTTGGAAGGATACTATCATTTGCAGATGATATTCTTGCATACAGGCAGGGGAGAAATAGGGAACAAACAGCCCAGGAGCTACAGGTGACAGTAGACAAAGTGATTGACTGGTGCACTGAAATGAATGCTGTCACCCACCCGGAAAAAGGCAGCTGTTTTGTGGTGCTCTCCGGACAATAGGATTGTGAGAGCTGATGTCCCAAGCCTCGCGATAGATGGTAGAAGCGTCAGCAGAGAGAACAAACTGAAGTATCTGGGAATCACATTTGACAGGAGCCTGTCCTTCAAGGACCATGTGGAGATGGTTGTGACAAGATCTCAAAAGGGACTCAATGCACTTAAAACTATGGTTGCAATGGACACAGAGCAGAGAACGAACGAACGAACGAACGAACGAACGAACGAAACGAAAATCCTTATTTTCAAAATGTTAAGAATTGGGCACGCAGGCCCGTCTGGCATTCTGCCCTTCTCTATTTCCTCTCATACATTATTTCATTCAACATCTCTTATGAAGCAATTCTTTAACAACAAAAGAATGCTTTTCACGCTATACTAGCACTTGATCCTCTCAGTGATTGATTATGGACTAGGACTGCTCACTGTCTCAAAGTGTCAGCTGGTGAAATTAGAGCGCATACAGAACGAAGCTATGCGGGTCATTCTGGGATGCACCAGAGACAATCCAGTAGTGTGTATGCGTTACATCCAGGTTTGCCGACTGTTGCTGGTAGGCTCAAGGTGATGCAAGCGAAGGCATACCTCAGAGTAGCTGCAGACACAGATCACCCTTTGCATGGGGCGCTGGATGCAGTTAAGGGTCAGCGACTGATAAGAGGGAAATCATGGATGGCTCACGGATACGATTAGACAGGTGTGCCCCTTGGAGAACATTAGGCGAGGAGAGGAGTGGGTAAGAGTGCCAGCGGAGAATCAGACTTGTGCAGAGTTATAATCACATTGAGTAGGAAGTGCAGGAAGTGGCCAGCGGGGGCCACGGAAGTGGAAATCCAGCAACTAATTCAGGATAATGCTCACTAGGGTGATGTGATTATCTACACAGACGGTTCGGTGTTGAGAGGTAGGAGACGTACCTGGGAGTTCTTAGCGAAAGCTGATGATCGACATTTGGTGCAGGAGAGCCTGGCATATGATACCACAACATCTAGCTTAAGTATGGAGGTGGAGGCGGTCAGTGAAGCCCGATGGAGAATGCCACACACACACACACACACTCACACACACACACACACACACACACACACACACACACACATCGTCATCGTGATTGTAACTGACTCAGCACGCATGCTGAGTAGGGTGAGGACAGGCAAGCTTCGTGCAGAGTGGCTTGCTTCGCTTCGGAAGTCACGGGTGACAAGCATCGCCTGGATCTTTTCTCCGGGGCGTGCCGGTGTGCTGGGGACTGAAAGGCAGACAGATTGGCTGGCTCTGCAAAACTTGGTGAAGTATTGATGCATGATAAGGCAGACGTGGTTGCGGCATTGTGGGAGCACGTGTACACGTCGGAGGAGCAAATGGATCATCATGGTCTGGCAAGAATGCGACAGCGAGGGGTGACGAGGGGATCTGGCCGATGCTCGACGCTCAGAGGAAAGGTGAGACGGACATACAATCAGATTGCTACTGGTACTATTGGTGTTGGAACTCTTCGCTGGCTGCTGAGGATGGGGACGGGGCGCTTATGGGAATGCCCCGAATGCTGTGATGTCGGTTCCTAAATCAATCAAACAATCAATCAATCACTGTAGTCCAACTGTCCAGTGAAGGGGTTGAACCCGCTACTTCGGTATCATTATAGGGGAAGTTCAAGAGCCAACGCTCTTATCCATTCGGCCATGCTGACCTCCAAAGGCTGTACTGACATGAACTATGTAGCGAGGTCAACGCAAGAGGTCAACGCAAGAGGTCAACGCAAGAGGTCAACGCAGGACATACGCGAAGAACAAAATGTCAACCCGTATACTCCATTCGTAGACCTCATCAAAACTTTTGGAGCCGTAAATCATGAAAGTCTCTGGAAGCTTATGACCCCACTTGGATGACCCGCCACCGTCCTTGAACTAGTCGGAAGATTCCGTGATGGCATATCAGCTCGAGTTCTATATCAAGGTGATCACATTAGCCACCCCCCCCCCCTTCCCCCTCCCCTCCCCCCAATTGTCATCAAGGAAATGAAGCAAAGTTGCATCCCACTTCCTTCGCTATTCAGCGTGATCTTTAGTTGCAATTTGTTTGTAAAGTAAAGGCAGCCGGGGTGCTACTGGCCACAGCGGCCACACCACCCACCGAGTGGCCATTGGTCTATAATAACAAGCACCAAGTACCGTTGTGCCCGGTGCGTCTTCAGCCGTGTCGAGGGGTCTTTAATTACTTGTTCTGACGTCACTGGTTCCTGCAGCTTTGTAAACCTCGGCTGGACGTGGGTCGATTTGCGGGGCGATCCCCAGCTATCTATGTCCCTGGCGGACTGTTAGCGGGCTCAGCTCTCATTAACTTCTAGCTAGGGTAGAGCACTTATCGCCTCCTCGCCCTGTGGTGCCAGGGCCAGTCCTAGATAATAAAAACATTAGAAAGAAAAGAAGAACCCCTCTAATTGTGTAAAACCTAAAACGGAGTTAATCAGAAGTTATACAACGTAGAAAACCCTCTAACTGTGTAAAACGAAACACTGAGTTAATCATGATGATTTAAAGTTAATGATGGCGTCACGGAGTTAACCACATGAACCAGAAGTTATCTAACGTAACAACTTTGCCCAGAAGCCGCGATCATATTTTGTAAGGTAGAATGCACGCAAGCCGCGATCATATTGTGTAAGGTAGAATGCCCAGAAGCCGCTATCATATTTTGTAAGGTAGAATGCACAGAAGCCGCGATCATATTTTGTAAGGTAGAATGCACAGAAGCCGCGATCATATTTTGTAAGGTAGAATGCACAGAAGCCAATCTTTCCCTCACCTTCGCAAACGACGAGCCCAGGCGTCGAATCAGCGACCGACCACGCTCATGACGTTATCAGCACATTTCGCTATCAACTTCGCTGACGCGTCCGCTAGGAGTTATCTAACTTTCTCTAGACAAACTCCCTCAGTTGCCGGCCTTGCATTACAACGTCCAATCTCTAAATTCAGAGGGGCAATCTCATGCGGCGGACAATTCTATTACACTTTTCATCATTCAGTTCACCAATAATCACCGGTATCAACATATTTTCGATAGCCGTTCCCGGCATCTCCCCTCCGGCCTCACGGTTGTTCCCTCCTGGAGATAACCGCTGATAGCGGCGTCAATGTAAGCAATCTTCAGATAAGGACGATCGACCGAACCTGCGGAGCTTTCTAGCATTCACGCTGAGCAGAAGTAAGAATCCGCCGGCGGGAATCCACACGGTCAATTTGATATTTTTAGATTAGAATTATGGGATGTCTGATACGTTGGGGTTCACGTCGGACGTCGTTGAGTGTTCTCTGTGTAACATACGGGGTGCTGGGAGATAGTTGCATAGTCTGGCCTCTGGATTCTACTGCCGTGTATCTAACATGCTGCACACATTGATCTTAATGATGGCTTCACGTGGAAGTTAAAAATATATTTTAAATCTCTCTCTCTCTCTCTCTCTCTCTCTCTCTCTCTCTCTCTCTCTATCTCTCTCTCTCTCTTCTCTCTCGCTCTCTCTCTCTCTCTCTTCTCTCTCTCGTCTCTACTTGTGTGAGTGCGAGTGAGTGAGTGTGTGTGTGTGTGTTGTGTGTGTGTCCAGGGGCATATGTGCCAATTAAATATTGTTTAAAACATCTATTACCAGCAAATAGAAAGTGGAATAG
>JACEFZ010000152.1:52500-87500 GCA_014155875.1 Cepaea nemoralis | reverse complement strand
CAAAATGTTATAAAGTAGCACATTATAATTTATTATTATCACTGAATATTAGAATGAAGTTTATTCCAGATCTGCCAAATCCCAGTCAAACAACTCCTCTTCAGTTTCTGTAGCTATTTCCTGTTGTGTTTGCTCCTGCGATGATGAGGATGAGGAGGATGATTGAAAGAAACATGTATATGCCTCCTGTGATCCAATTTTTCGCAGAATATCCTTAGGTAGTTTATAATCATGACAGCATTTGCCATATCTTTTCATTCCATATCTAATAGTCAAAACAGCTGTCAAACTCTTTATGCTAAGTCTATTCCGCAATTTTGATTTTATAACTCCCATCTGACTGAAAATACGCTCCACGTCCGCATTAGAATGAGGTAAAATGAGCAGAGTTAAAGCTAAATCTGTAAGATCTTGGAAAGGATTTTCACCGGTGGCATCCCTGTATGAGGCTATTTCTGCCCACAGTCCAAGTGTGTCAGAGGTCTGTGTCCACTGCATATGATGAAGTTTTCTCCACTGGAAATCGATGCGGGTGAGAGTAGCTGCATCTTCTACAAACATTTTAGCAAGATCCAATATACAGGGCTTCATTGGCTGTAGACAGCCACTTCCACTAAGACATGACATGGACTGTAACACTCAAACGTTATCGGGTGTACGTAAACGCAGCTGTGTCAATAGCTCTATTAAAACTGGATGCACCTTCCACGAATTTCTTTCTCATCGGGAAACTCGTAGTCTGCTATTAAAGGGAGTTAAATTAGTTGAATATTGCGCGGTAACGTACTAAGACTGTTTTACTCCCTCGCTTCAGTTCAAATTCGGCTTTTTAGTGTTCCCAAAATGAATTTTAAAGTAATTTTTACCCACCCCAAAAAAGCACCAAAAAGCACACAAAAATTTTGTGAAGCACTAAATTTACGCGGCCGCGCTAAAAGGAAAATTTTCGCACTAACTGACTTGAAAAAGCACTAAATTTAGCGCGAAAAGTACTAAAATGGCAACACTGGTCGTCGCTAGAGCTACAGATTACGTGCCTTATGCGACTCTTTCCGCACTGCGGAAAGAGACTGAGCCATATGGGATAAAAACCCGACGCAATGAAGTCGACCCTGTCGACTATTAAGCGATTTTTTAAGGATGATATACCTGGTTAGTGATGCACCTTCCCGGAGATGTGTAGCTGGTCGTGCATTGGCCCGTCAGCAGAAACACGCCACAATGTCCAGTATCTGACGCCTGCTGTGGACCTGTGATGTGTTCGGACCATCACAGTATGTAGGCCTGAATGCACGCAGGTCTCCAGCCTTGCCTCCCGTAGCGAACGACGAGAGCCGATATTGCACTCAAGTCCGAACGCGGACATAACATCGTCAACTAATTGCCCTAACCATTATACCAACACGCCCGCTTCCATCAGCGAAGAGCGGTCGTTATTTAGATACGGGGAATAATACTTAAGCTGAAATAATTAAAGCGCATATGGATTATAAAATGAACTAATTAAAGCAGCAAGAGAAGTAGGAACAGCATGGCTACATAGACTGTTCAACCACGTTTGGATAGAACAATAGACACCACGAGACTGGGGAAACGCCATACTTATCCCAATTTGGAAAAACAAAGGCAGGAAAAGAGACTGTATACAATAAAGAGGCATTTCACTGTTGAGTCATACTGGGAAAATATTTTGCAAAATTCTTGAGAAAAGATTACGAACTATTATAGAACCCCGAGCTAAGCGAAACACAACTTGGATTTAGGAAAAACAAAGGATGCACAGATGTTCTTAGACAACTTATAGAAAAATCAATCGAATTCAATGAAACACTCTACTTAGCCTTTGTCGACCAAGAAAAGGCATTTGATAGAGTAGATAGAAACAAGCTGTGGGAAATCCTTAAACAATATGGAGTGAGTACACATCTAACAAACCTATGTAGACGTTTATACAACAACAGTGAATGCATAGTGAGAGCAACTGGAGGACATTCAGAACCCTTCATCATAAGATCAGGAGTACAACAAGGTTGTGTCCTGTCCCCTCTCTTGTTTATAACATATATAAACAACATATGTAAAGAAACCAGCCAACAGAGACCGCAAGAACACCGCATGACGAGAACACAGAAGAAGAACCATCTGCAAATCTAACCATTAGAGAACTCCTGTTTGCGGACGACCAATCACTAATAGCAAAATCAGAAGCTGAATTACAAGACCACATGAATAGTCTAAACGAAATGTGTAGGGAACATAACATGAAAATTAGCACAAGCAAAACAGAGGTAATGACTATAACTAAAGAAGAAAAACAACAACGATTCACCTAAACGAACATCCCTTGAAACAAGTAAAGAGTTTCAAGTACCTAGGAAGTATAATATCATCAAATGGCAAATCAGAAGACGAGATCGAAAATAGATGCAATAGGGCAAACCAACTCATTGAACAAATGGCACCAATACTAAAGAACAAACATGTATCAATAACTACTAAGAAAGCACTTTACAACACAATCTTCCTACCAACTCTATGTTACCAATGCCAAACCTGGACAATGACAGAAAAAGAGAAAAGAACAATCACAACAACAGAAATGAGATTCCTGAGACGAATACTCAATGTATCAAGAATATATAAGATCAGAAATGAAGAAATCAGGACTAAAGTGGAGGTTATAGCAGCACTAGATTTTATTAGAAAGCAGCAAGTCACACGGTTTGGCCATGTAAGTAGGTTACCAACTACCAGTATACCACAACAAGCAATGATGTACAGACTAGAGGGAAGCAGATGAAGAGGCCGACCACGTAAACGATGGACGCAGGGAATAACAGAGTCCATGGGAATATCGATACATGAAGCCCATAAACGGGCACTCTCCCGCTGGTTATACTTCGCCTCGACACCTCAAGGTACAAGAGGAACACGATGAGATGAGATGAGATGAGATGGATTATAAATACTTCTCTCTTTATATGATAAATAACACTGCAGATGCAGCTAACCAGATGCAGCGAAATATGCCTGGCAACAAATCCTGTTTGTGTCTTATGCGATTTAATGCATTTATTTAATCAAACTTAAGACTCGGCCTCTTTTCCAGGATTGCCGAAGTATATATATGAGACATTTATGAGTCAGCACTTCCAACAGCACTGTCTGTCAACACTTCCTACTGTTCTGTCTATTACCATTTCCCATAACACATCCCACAGTCCTGCCTGTCAACACTTCCCACAGTCCTGCCTGTCAACACTTCCCACAGTCCTGCCTGTCAACACTTCCCACAGTCCTGTCTGTCAACACTTCCCACAGTCCTGTCTGTCAACACTTCCCACAGTCCTGCCTGTCAACACATCCCACAGTCCTGTCTGTCAACACTTCCAACAGTCCTGTCTGTCAACACTTCCCACAGTCCTGTCTGTCAACACTTCCCACAGTCCTGCCTGTCTACACTTCCCACAGTCCTGTCTGTCAACACTTCCCACAGTCCTGTCTGTCAACACTTCCCACAGTCCTGTCTGTCAACACTTTCCACAGTCCTGTCTGTCAACACTTCCCACAGTCCTATCTGTCTACACTTCCCACAGTCCTGCCTGTCAACACTTCCCACAGTCCTGCCTGTCAACACTTCCCACAGTCCTGTCTGTCTACACTTCCCACAGTCCTGCCTGTCAACACTTCCCACAGTCCTGTCTGTCAACACTTCCCACAGTCCTGCCTGTCAACACTTCCCACAGTCCTGTCTGTCTACACTTCCCACAGTCCTGTCTGTCAACACTTCCCACAGTCCAGTCTGTCAACACTTCCCACAGTCCTGTCTGTCAACACTTCCCACAGTCCTGTCTGTCAACACTTCCCACAGTCCTGTCTGTCAACACTTCCCACAGTCCTGCCTGTCAACACTTCCCACAGTCCTGTCTGTCAACACTTCCCACAGTCCTGCCTGTCAACACTTCCCACAGTCCTGCCTGTCAACACTTCCCACAGTCCTGTCTGTCTACACTTCCCACAGTCCTGCTGTCAACACTTCCACAGTCCTGTGTCTACACTTCCCACAGTTCTGTCTGTCAACACTTCCCACAGTCTGTCGTCAACACTTCCCACTGTTCCTGTCTGCAACACTTCCCACTGTCGTCCTGTCCCACATCCGTGAACATTTCCACGTTCTGTAGTCACACTTCCCGTATGTTGTAACTCTTCTGGATGTTGTAGTCTGGTCACCTCCGTGAAGGTTGACTCTGTCTGGATGTTAGTCTCTGTCACCCCGGAAGGTCTGACTCTGTCTGGATGTTGTAGTCTAGTCACTTCCGTGAAGGTTGTACTCTGTCCTGGATGTTGTAGTCTGGTCACCCCGTGAAGGTTTGACTCTGTCCTGGATGTTGTAGTCTGGTCACCCCGTGAAGGTTTGACTCTGTCTGGATGTTGTAGTCTGGTCACCTCCGTGAAGGTTTGACTCTGTCTGGATGTTGTAGCCTGGTCACCCCGTGAAGGTTTGACTCTGTCTGGATGTTGTAGTCTGGTCACCCCGTGAAGGTTTGACTCTGTCTGGATGTTGTAGTCTGGTCACCCCGTGAAGGTTTGACTCTGTCTGGATGTTGTAGTCTGGTCACCCCGTGAAGGTTTGACTCTGTCTGGATGTTGTAGTCTGGTCACCCCGTGAAGGTTTGACTCTGTCTGGATGTTGTAGTCTGGTCACCCCGTGAAGGTTTGACTCTGTCTGGATGTTGTAGTCTGGTCACCCCGTGAAGGTTTGACTCTGTCTGGATGTTGTAGCCTGGTCATCCCGTGAAGGTTTGACTCTGTCTGGATGTTGTAGCCTGGTCACCCCGTGAAGGTTTGACTCTCTCTGGATGTTGTAGTCTGGTCACCCCGTGAAGGTTTGACTCTGTCGTGATGTTGTAGTCTGGTCACCCCGTGAAGGTTTGACTCTGTCGTGATGTTGTAGTCTAGTCACCCCGTGAAGGTTTGACTCTGTCTGGATGTTGTAGTCTAGTCACCCCGTGAAGGTTTGACTCTGTCGTGATGTTGTAGTCTAGTCACCCCGTGAAGGTTTGACTCTGTCTGGATGTTGTAGTCTGGTCACTCCGTGAAGGTTTGACTCTGTCTGGATGTTGTAGTCTGGTCACTCCGTGAAGGTTTGACTCTGTCTGGATGTTGTAGTCTGGTCACTCCGTGAAGGTTTGACTCTGTCTGGATGTTGTAGTCTGGTCACCCCGTGAAGGTTTGACTCTGTCTGGATGTTGTAGTCTGGTCACCCCGTGAAGGTTTGACTCTGTCTGGATGTTGTAGTCTGGTCACCTCGTGAAGGTTTGACTCTGTCTGGATGTTGTAGTCTGGTCACCCCGTGAAGGTTTGACTCTGTCTGGATGTTGTAGTCTGGTCACCCCGTGAAGGTTTGACTCTGTCTGGATGTTGTAGTCTGGTCACCCCGTGAAGGTTTGACTCTGTCTGGATGTTGTAGCCTGGTCACCCCGTGAAGGTTTGACTCTGTCTGGATGTTGTAGTCTGGTCACCCCGTGAAGGTTTGACTCTGTCTGGATGTTGTAGTCTGGTCACCCCGTGAAGGTTTGACTCTGTCTGGATGTTGTAGTCTGATCACTCCACGAAGGTTTTACTCTGTCTGGATGTTGTAGTCTGGTCACTCCGCGAAGGTTTTACTCTGTCTGGATGTTGTAGTCTGGTCACCCCGTGAAGGTTTGACTCTGTCTGGATGTTGTAGCCTGGTCACCCCGTGAAGGTTTGACTCTGTCTGGATGTTGTAGTCTGGTCACCCCGTGAAGGTTTGACTCTGTCTGGATTTTGTAGTCTGGTCACCCCGTGAAGGTTTTACTCTGTCTGGATGTTGTAGTCTGGTCACCCCGTGAAGGTTTTACTCTGTCTGGATGTTGTAGTCTGGTAGAATACATCCATCTTCAGGGTGTTTACCAGCGAAGATCAGTTTCTGTTGATCAGGAGAAATATCCTTTTTTCTTGGACTTGAAGCCTTAACATCGTCAATGGTATCACTGACGGTCAGTGTGGCTGAATGGTTAAGAGAGCTTCTTTTTAAACATCCGGTGTGCAGATGTCGAGGTAGTAGGTTCAACCCCTATACCGGTCAGTTGGACTAAAATGTTGACTTCTCATCCTTGGCTCGGGGACGTACATTACAAGTATCTCTGAAGTCGGAGTGAGTCGCCTGAAGGCGAGGGACACTGATAATAGGGAAAGCTAATCCACACGCAAACATCAGTCCCGTGCACTATGCCTGAGCTCAAAGCGGGCGAACCTACATATATATCTATATCTATAAAACAGAGTGTATGTTTGTGTGTTTGTGGGTATTTATGTATTGGATGCGTTCGATAACGGTACATCCTATTGAGATGAAATTTTCTACACGTCTTCCTTTCATTCCTGTGCAACCGACTATAATAATTTCTTAATGTAAAATCTTCTACTTATTTAATAACATTTACTTTTCCATTTTCATTATATAATGTCTATATAGCAGGGGGACTTCACTCTAGAAAAGTTATTTCAAGGGGCATAACTTTTAATAACATTTCTATATATTTTATAGTCATATTGTTGGACTTACTTGCACTATTGTTAAACTCTTTGTCTATAGTTATTTTCAGGCATGTGAGTTATAATAAATAATGATATAATCTTTAAGGCATTTTCAAAGTTTGCATAAAAATAATGCATAATGCATAACATTGTAACCCATCTTTTTCTGCTTACAGAACTTATCAACTGTCATGTCGGTGATTAAAAACTGTTTTCATTAAAAATAATGAATGGTGTGTGGAAGGACATTCTTTTAAGTTACTGTGCGCCAGGAGCTGGGCGAAACCACGCCGGGTCAGATAGATAGACAGACAGACAGATAGTCGGGAACGGAAGCTTATTTGACTACTTATATGAATTAAATGACATGCTCCCCACCAGGGACTGGGTGAAGCCGGGCCGGGTCAGACAAACAGACAGATAAACAGACAGTCGGGAACGGGAGAGCTTATATGACTACGTATATGAATTAAATGAGATGCTCCCCACCAGGGACTAGGTGAAGCCGGGCCGGGACAGACAGACAGACAGATAGACAGACAAACAGATAGTCGGGAACGGGAGAGGTTATATGACTACGTATATGAATTAAATGAGATGCTCCCCACCAGGGACTGGGTGAAGCCGGGTCAGACAGACAGATAGATAGACAGACAGACAGACTGATAGATAGATAGATCCCCTCCAGGGCCTGGGCGAAGCCGGGCCGGGTCAGCTAGTATATATATATATAATAAAAGCTTACAGCGAAATCTGCGTGATGCCACCAACTTTACAATTTGACGGCTGCCAAACAAGAAAGAACGGAACTTGAACTGAAAAAGAAAATTGCTAGAAACAGAACACAGCAACGTGATGGAAAATGCTTATTTTATTTTTGTCAAGTGAACAAAGTGATTGCTAATTTACTCATATCGTTGGTACAGGAGTTAAATTATCTGCCTTCCTGATAAGATGCATTAGAAAGCGATAACTTAACGGAACGTAATTTTAGCCCGTCTCCGTTTTTTGATAACCCCCGACAGCTGTTCTGAAGAACGCTGAAAGGCACAGAGAAACTCCCCGTTCCTTTCACAATGCCAAGGGAAGTAATATGCGTGTTTGATCACTTCACCCCTCTTAAAAATGCTGTTATGGGAAATTTCTGAGCGTGTTTACTTTTCTAAATCACACCTTTTTCCTTTTTACCTGTTCCTCTGTTTGCTTTGAGTTTCACGATTTAATGATGTGTCTTCGCATTTTAATTCGTTTAACAATTATCGTTTTGTTAAAAGAGTGGCGTTTTGTTTTTTCTACTTCTCTTCTTCTCGTTGTTTGATGTTCTTGTAGTGAGGATTCAACATTTTTTTTAAATGTGGTGTGTGTGTGTGTGTGTGTGTGTGTGTGTGTGTGTGTGTGTGTGTGTGTGTGTGTGTGTGTGTGTGTGTGTGAGAGAGAGAGAGAGAGAGAGAGAGACAGTGTCTGCATATCTGTTTAGTGTGTATGTTTGTTTATGTACACATATGCGGTACAAATGCGTACCGGTACATGCACCCCCGTCCCCCCCCCCCCCCCCCCACACACACACACACAAACACACGCACACGACTACACACATAAAACCATTCACCTACTTACTAGTGCGCATAAACGCATACCTGTTTTTTCCCCTCTGAAGTGGGGTTGTAGATTGGGGAAAGGAAAAATAAGGGGGGGGGGGGGGGGGGTGAGAACAATAAACCCAACAAACCTCAAGGCTGTGTGGTGATTAAACCCAGGTCATTGATAGAGGAAGGAAGCGTATTAACCATATGTCACCGCGGCTCAAGCAACTACACTGCTGATTGTAACATATAGTTTGTTCATGAACACTGCCAGGTTTGGTCATATAGGACAAAGGCCATGTTACACGCCTGAAGATGTACTGGACATTCGGTGCTAGATATATATGTATGTTTATGGATCAACTAGCACTCCAGGGGTCACGTGATTCACTTCGGGCTCCATTCACTTTTACAAGACATACTCTGGTACTGCCGGGCTCCCTGGCGAAGAAGTTAACGTAATCCCGTATATCCATGTGAGGAACACAGCTGCGCGAGATTCGGCAGCAGATCGAGTCGCGTTGGTTGCTTACGTGGTATGTGAGCCGGTCGCTCAGAAAGTAATGACAAACTACTGAGCGCAGTCTTGCCAAGAACATCAACTGAAAAGTGCTGGTGTTGACTGCAACGTCCTGTAAGGGATATGCAACTTTAAAAAAAAATAATTCTGGAGCCCATTTAAGGCGAGGTCGACCTGTTAGCCCAGATCAACTTTAAAATTCCGCTGTGATACAGGTTTGAATCCATGACCACCGGTCCGATAGGCAAACGTCTATCCACCGCGCTACCGCACACTCTCAATACGGGTTGGGGTGCCTTATTTGGTGCCCGCCGTGTGACACTATTTCAGCCGAACAATACAGACAGTGTTTTTTCGTCAGCGCCCCACCCAATGATAGAGTTAATCATCAGGGATATTCTGACACCCGCTATCTGACACCTGAGCACGCTGAAAGCTGCGCTGTCATCTGGTCATACGATACCTGCTCCCACTTAGAGCTGCATAGTGTTCCTGCCATTGAAGTCTGGTGGCGAGAGAATCTGTGGTCTGGGCTTTCATACATTTCAGCCCAGGAGATCACATGCCTACTGTGCACCCAACGAACCGAGGTATCCGCCATAAGAGAACTATCAGACTCAGTGGGGAGCCGTGACAGCGATCACTGGCTCATAACAGACAAGACTCATCACCAGAAGATTATTAAAAGTTTTTTCAATGAATCGCAGATATTATTAGTTAGTTAGTCAGGCAGTCGCTGTTCTAACTTCACTACAAAGGGTCGCCCCATCATGCTCAGTTCCTGTGCCAGTGAATATCACATAAAATGCTACTCACTTCCCCGTGTGAACAGTGGAACAGACAGGAGTCTCGACAACATACAGCCCGCACAGGTATACAATGCATAATGCTGCTGCCAGAATGTCAACACAAAAGTCCGTACTCGAAAAATACAGTTCATCGTTGATAAAAGCGACAGTCACTAGAAAACCAACAGCCACATATTACTGAATAAGGCAACCCAATTAGTTCAGCGACCGACCGGCCGCCATATTTCTGAATATGCATTTCACGCTACAAACAACTGCGGACAGATGTAAAAGCACTCCACGCGAAAATCACAGCTCACAGCGTAGCTCCATGGACTCAACTCATTAGCGTGGTATAAGATGACACTACGCGTCTCCCTGATCTCTTAGATAGTGACATCAGACTTTTACCACTCTCAGATAAGTTTGTCTTGTTTTTTTTAAATGTATTTATTTAGGCCTCTTAGTCCCACACCATGCGACATTTGACCCGTTGTGGTCCACTGAGGCCTGTCCGCCAGTGATAGTCTCAGTGATTCGGATGACCGCTTCTGCTGATGGCCCTGGCCAGATCGAGTGCAGATAAATATGCAATTTGCACCTTAAAGATCCCACGGCAGTTGGATATGGCAAAAATGCTGCCGGCCTGGCAGAATTGTTAGGAAAGAAGACCACCAACAGACGGATAGATCGATCCCGTTAAACCTAACTAGACGGAGCAAACCTGACAATAATACATGCCAGTGTCTGACACACTGACCTCTGAGGTGTTTAACTAAGTGTGTCCCACTTCCCTCGAACGTGGTACGAAGAAGAAGAAGAAGAAGAAGAAGAAGAAGAAGAAGAAGAAGAAGAAGAAGAAGAAGAAGAAGAAGAAGAAGAAGAAGAAGAAGAAGAAGAAGAAGAAGAAGAAGAAGAAGAAGAGTTGTTTATCAGTGTGAATATCTTTATTAGTTATTTCCCCATGAACGCTATGTGTATAGCTTCAACAGTAAGGTCCTGGTGTATAGCTTCAATAGTTATGTCCTGGAGTATAGTTTCAACAATTATGTCCTGGTGTACGGCTTCAACAATCGTGTCCACATGTATAGCTTCAACAAATATGTTCCAGTTTATGGCTTCAACAGTGATGTCAACATGTATGGCTACAACAGTTATGCCCCGTGTATAGCTTCAACAGTTATGTCCACGTGTATGGCTTCAACAGCTATGTCCTCATGTATGGCTTCAACAGTTATGTCCTGTTATATATCTTCAACAGTTATGTCCTGGTGTATAGCTTCAACAGTTATGTCCTGTTATATATCTTCAACAGTTATGTCCTGGTGTATAGCTTCAACAGTTATGTCCCGTGTATGGCTTCAACAGTTATGTCCTGGTGTAAAGCTTCAACAATTATGTCCTGGTGTATAGCTTCAACAATTATGTCCTGGTGTATAGCTTCAACAATTATGTCCTGGTGTATAGCTTCAACAATTATGTCCTCATGTATGGCTTCAACAGTTATGTCCTCATGTATGGCTTCAACAGTTATGTCCTGTTATATATCTTCAACAGTTATGTCCTGGTGTATAGCTTCAACAGTTATGTCCTGTTATATATCTTCAACAGTTATGTCCTGGTGTATAGCTTCAACAGTTATGTCCCGTGTATGGCTTCAACAGTTATGTCCTGGTGTAAAGCTTCAACAATTATGTCCTGGTGTATAGCTTCAACAATTATGTCCTGGTGTATAGCTTCAACAATTATGTCCTGGTGTATAGCTTCAACAATTATGTCCTGGTGTATAGCTTCAACAATTATGTCCTGGTGTATAGCTTCAACAGTTATGTCCCGTGTATAGCTTCAACAATTATGTCCTGGTGTATAGCTTCAACAGTTATGTCCCGGTGTATAGCAGCGGCTGGCCGAGAGGCTAGAACGCCGGACTCTCATTCGGGAGGCCCGGGTTCGATCTCTCGGTAAGGTGTAGGATTTTTTTCTGTCGGGGGCAAAAAGAAAATCCTAACCTGCACAGTTCGCGGCGACTGCACTAGCCAGGCGGCCTTTATTCCTCAGGCTCAAAGACCCCTCTGCCATACACCGCAAGGTACTATATTGGCAGTAAATGACAGTTTTTTTGACAGTATAGCTTCAACAATTATGTCCTGGTGTATAGCTTCAACAATTATGTCCTGGTGTATAGCTTCAACAATTATGTCCTGGTGTATAGCTTCAACAATTATGTCCTGGTGTATAGCTTCAACAGTTATGTCCTGGTGTATAGCTTCAACAATTATGTCCTGGTGTATAGCTTCAACAGTTATGTCCTGGTGTATAGCTTCAACGGGATGTCCACGTTTGTGGCTTCAACAGTTATGTCCACATGTATGGCTTCAACAGTTATGTCCACATGTATAGCTTCAACAGTTATGTCCACATGTATAGCTTCAACAGTTATGTCCACATGTATAGCTTCAACAGTTATGTCCTGGTGTATAGCTTCAACAGGATGTCCACGTTTGTGGCTTCAACAGTTATGTCCACATGTATAGCTTCAACAGTTATGTCCACATGTATAGCTTCAACAGTTATTAAACATTTATGTCCACAAGTATAGGTTCAACAGTGATGTCCACGTGTATGGCTTCAACAGTTATGTCACGTGTGTGGCGTCATCAGTTATGCCTACACGTATGGCTTTAACAGTTATGTCCCCGTTTATGGCTTCAACAGTTATGTCCCGTGTATGGCTTCATCAGTTATGTCCACATGTATGGCTTTAACAGTTATGTCCACACGTATGACTTCATCAGTTATGCCTACACGTATGGCTTCAACAGTTGTGTCCTAGTTTATGGCTTCAGCAATTATGTCCACATGTATGGCTTCAACAGTTATGTCCCAGTTTATAGCTTCAACAGTTATGTCCCGTGTATGGCTTCATCAGTTATGTCCACATGTATGGCTTTAACAGTTATGTCCACATGTATGACTTCATCAGTTATGTCTACATGTATGGCTTCAACAGTTGTGTCCTAGTTTATGGCTTCAGCAATTATGTCCACATGTATGGCTTCAACAGTTATGTCCTAATTTGTGTTTTCAACAGTTATGTCCCGTGTATAGCTTCAATAGTTATGTCCACGAGTATGGCTTAAACAGTTATGTCCCAGTTTGTGGCTTCAACAGTTATGTCCACATGTATGGTTTCAACAGTTATGTCCACATGTATTGCTAAAACAGCTATGTCCCAGTTTATGGCTTCAACAGTTATGTACGCATGTATAGCTTCAACAGTTATGTCCGAATGTATAGCTTCACCAGATTAGTGCACATGTATAGCTTCAACAGTTATGTCCACATGTGTAGCTTCAACATGTCTCGAGAAACTCAGCTCAGTGTACGTACTCCGTAGCACCGGCGAGGATCCTGACATACTTTGGGTAGATTTTTAACTCGAAATTTTGCCTGGGCAGCGCCGTTAGGTTACTCTTTTTAGATTTCCAACTGCCAAGGGATTTTTTTACGTGCGCAACAACACACACGGGCGTCCGATCCCACAACTCAGAGACCAGGGGAAAATTGTATTACTAGAAGTCCACGTGAAAAAAATCCCGGTCCTCACCGGGGCTCACCGGGGCTTGAACCCAGGACCTCCAGCACTCGAGGCGGACATCATACCTTGAGACCACGCAGCCCCTATAATATGTGAAAGCCTAATACTTCATACACCCGACCTCATATTGTCGGGTCTACAGTATGTGAAAGCCTAATATTTCACACACCCGACTCATTTTATCGGGTCTATAATATGTGATATCCTAATACTTCACACATCCAACCTCATATTGTCGGGTCTATAAGATGTGAAATCCTAATATTTCACACACCCGACTCATTGTTTCGGGTCTATAATATGTGATATCCTAATACTTCACACATGCAACCTCATTTTGTTGGGTCTATAAGATGTGAAATCCTAATATTTCACACACCCGACCGCATTTGCTTCAACCGCTGATTGTTCCAGTCGTTACGACCTTTACTCATTGTACGACAAAAGAAGCATGTTTACATCTCTTTCTTGTAGTTGAAGATAACTGCTACACTTTCATGTAGCTTATCAAGTTACTCTGGCGATCCACAGTGTCCACCTACTTTAAATGTCTATAGAACTTAGCCTTATGACCTTTCGCATATGTATGCATCTTGTGTTACATATAACCAGTTTCAACATATGGCTACGAATAATGGAGAATTAGTTAAACAGCGAAAAATAAATCCCTGGAAGCCTTGGAGATGTGGTTTTGTAGGAGAATGATGAAAATTCATTAGACAGCCACAATTAGCAATCTGGACATTTTGGGGCACACTAAGTCACAAAGTGAACTTATCACAAACAGGCAGTCTTCATTGCTTGGCCACATTATGAGAAGATTAACACTGGAACATGTTGTGACAACTGGACATATTTGTGGAAAGAGAGATAGAGGAAGACAACAAGAGAAAACTATTACATCTTGTGTCATGGCATAGAAGTAAGTCAACACACTAACGGATACAGGCCGCTGGAGATCGCAAGATGTGAAGGAGCATGGTCGCCCTCGCTTGTCGGCAAGGCACCTCATGAATATTCATAGAACAAATAGTAAACTCCTTGTTCCTTTAACTGCTCAAAGCCCAAAGTGGGTTTCTGATATTTCTGGTCGTATTTGATTTCTTATCCTTTCCATTATAATGAACGAACGAACGAACTCTATTTTCTAATGGATAAGAATTGGGAACGCAGGCCGGTCAAATATTCAGCATTTCTTATCTCTTTCCGTTCCTTCGTTATTTCATTCATACTATATATGGCTCTAAGACAAAAGCAACAACTATACATACACTATAAACATTGGGACGCCGTGACGCTAAAGCGTAGACTCCTTGGATTGTTTGTTCGGTTATTGGCTTTCTCTAGTTCCAGTGTGTGTAAGTATTGTGAATAACACACATCTGGAGATATTTGAGGGCACCTCTCTGATATCTTATTCAGAATTAGTGTTATTTCCTCTGTGTCAAGTTCTCCGAGTATCATCATCATCATCATCATCATGCGCCCTGCCAACTGACGCACCCGTTCATGTCTCTACATAGGTGTAGTTCCTTGGCGTTCTGGATCAACTCTGTGGTGATATCCCTCCATGACATCCAGCATCCAACCAGCATCATTTCTTCCAGTGTGGCATATTTTTATATAGGAATATTGTCCGGCCCTGGAGTTTTACGATGTTTAAATTTCTCGACAGTATATTCATCATCATCTTTCAGTATATGTCGGCCTTCCACATTTTATTTAAATTTAGTTTATCATCTTAGTTATCATCAAATAATCATCGATATTCTGGCCATCATAAAAAAAATAGCAGCTTCTTTTTCCCCATTAGAGACAGTACTTAGAGACTGCAGAGATGTGATTCAATAGAAGGATGCTAAGAACACCTTGGGCAAAACATATCACACAGGAAACCTCTAACGAACATTACTGGGTGTTCACATCAGAAGTAGACAACTGGGTGTTCACATCAGAAGTAGACAACTGGATGTTCACATCAGAAGTAGACAACTGGGTGTTCACACCAGAAGTAGACAACTGGATGTTCACATTAGAAGTAGACAACTGGATGTTCACATTAGGAGTAGACAACTGGATGTTCACATCAAAAGTAGACAACTGGATGTTCACATCAGAAGTAGACAACTTGATGTTCACATCAGAAGTAGACAACTGGATGTTCACATCAGAAGTAGACAGCTGGGTGTTCACATCAGAAGTAGACAACTGATATTCACATCAGAAGTAGACAACTGAGATTCACATCAGAAGTAGACAACTGAGATTCACATCAGAAGTAGACAACTGAGATTCACATCAGAAGTACACATCTGGGTGTTCACATCAGAAGTAGACAACTGAGATTCACATCAGAAGTAGACAACTGAGTGTTCACATCAGAAGTAGACAACTGGGTGTTCATATCAGAACCGGCGTGACATTGACACTTCACCTCTGGAGCGCCGATTGGTCTGTATACTCAACAAACCTTACATCCCGGAACAGACGCATGAAGGAAATGAAGGAAAGAAGAATGGCGAGAACACTATGAACGTAGGCTATGTTGAACGACGTTACCGCACACCGGGTATTCCGGTGCGTGCTCAGTTCTTCCATGCATCAGCCACCCCAAGGTATGTCTGCACACTGTTTCCGTGAGGTGTGCGTTTTGACCACTTCCCCTCTTGACTTCGGAGACGGTATTGATGTGTATGCCCAGCGTGCGCTCCCAGGTTTTGTAGTCGGGCCGCTAGCAGTCTCGATAGTGTGCACTAACCGAGTCCGTACGGTATTGCATACCGTGAACAGATAAACGGATCAATGAAGGCATCTTGAAAGAAAACAGTTCGGGTAGATGACTCGGTACACCGGGAAGACTAACCCGTTCAACACACGCCCGCAGAAGTCGGATGTGTCGGTCGAAAAGTGCAAATATTGCACGCTTCTGTAAAATGACCCAACACAATTATACCCGAAACAAAATAAAACAATACCGGAGTACGGCGAAGAAGGGGACAACTGGGACCTCATATCAAAAGTGGATCATCCACATTCTTTGTACACGTCACGTGAAGCTGGAAAACTGACACTGGCCATGACAACAACAAGAAAAAACTGTCCGGGAAGAGAAACAGAGGAGAAGACTGACGGTGTGATGTGAAGTTTTAGCATGAAACATCAGCACCAGGCATACCTTGAGATTTCCTCTACAAACATCTGTCCTCTGATTGATGAGACTGAGCACTGAAACACACACAATGTTGACATTTGCAGACTGTGGCAAGAGCAGCTTCTGACACGAATCTCCTGACAGCGCCAGGACGTGTCTCTGGTTTTTGGCTCACGGGCTGATACAAGAACAACACTCGCAACGTCAAGTACTAACATGTGCTAAATATATTGCTTAAATTCAGTTTAGCAGGATGATATATGGTTTCTGGAAGATCAGAAAAGACAATAAACAATATTTAAATTGCAGGCTGATAAAACTGGATTGTTTTCTTTCTTTGTGTTGTTTGTCCATCAAGAATGATGATGACCATTCATTTCATCCAGTGGGGTTGAAAGTATGGAGCCGTGAGTTCGAAGACGGCTTATAAGGCCTATTTTGGCTCGAAATGTTCTTTGACAGTGTGGGCAAAGAATGCTTGATGTTCCAGGAGGAGTATCTTCTGCAGTGGTTTTTCTGCCCAGCCTTCCTCCCCCCCCCCTCCCCCCCCCCCCCCCCCCCCCCCCCCCCCCCCCAGCTCTTGCAGTCCTGGTTGCTTCACAAGTGACTTCACCCTTGCGTAATGACGTACGCCACGAATTTCGGTCTCTGGCTGCAGTCTCCCAGGTGTCAAGACGAATTCCAAAAGCTTTCAGTGAGATTTTCAGAGTGCATTAAAGAGCTTCCTCTGGCCGCCTTGGTAGCGTTAACCAAAACGCAACTAGCCGTAAAATATTTGTTTAGGGAGCCTGTGATCTGGCATGCAAGTTAAGTGACCAGCCCAGTGAATCTGATTCTTTATTAGTAGAGTGTGGATACTGGGCATGAACGCTCTTTCTAGAACTTCAGTGTCTGAGATCTTGTCTTGCTATTTAATCTTCAATAGCTTCCTAAGGCAGACTGTGTGGAAGTGGTCTAATTTTCTAGCGTGTCGCTGATATATAGCCCAGGTTTCACAGGCATATAGCAGTGTGGATACAATCTACAACTGGCATCTTTTGTGACATCGTGACTGGGGTACTTTTACGACATCGTGACTGGGGTACTTTTACGACATCGTGACTGGGGTACTTTTTGCCTGCCCTCGCTTTGAGCTCAAACGTAGTCTATACACGTGTTTCTGCTTCTAGTGCACTGGAGTGATTTTTGCTTGTGGATTAGTTTTCACTATTAACGGTGTCCCTCGCCATCAGGCGAACCCACTCCGACTTCAGAGGTACTTGTAATTTGCGTCCCCAAATCAAGGACGAGAAGTCAACATTTTAGTATAACTGATCGGTGTAGGGGCTAAACCCGCTACCTCGGCATCAGCACACCGGAAGTTTAAGAGCAAGCGTTCTTATCTATTTGGCCATGCCTGGCCAACAAGATGACCGATTATTCCATTCACCCCAGGAGGTGTGCTCTTGGAAGGAAACAACAAGAGATAGTAAAGGATACAAGTGATCGGCTATTAGGTCAGGGATTGTCAGGTGAGATGGTCATCTCCTTTAGTTGCCGACTTGTCTTCATGTCAGTGACTGAGACAGAGACTTCTAAGTTCCTCCGGTGTAGACCGGTAGTCGTGTTGTATCTGCGTAGAGCAGATCCGTGGTATTTGCCTTTCCTCGGCTGATAGTTCTATTTGGTCGCGGCATTTGTTGACCTGATTAGTCTTCCCGGCTAGCTTTTCCGGGTGGTGACATCATCTGCGTCTGCTCTGTCTACAGAAATACACTCCATCTATCACATTGTGACCGGCGTAACTGAGAGGTTTAACTATCTTTTCTGACATCCGCACAGTGGATTCGATCCACACGCCGGTCAATTAGATTGCAGTGTTGACTTTTCATCCTTGGTGACGTAAATAACAAGTACCTCAGAATTTGGAGAAGGTTTCGCCTGAAGGCGAGGGACACTGGTAATAGGGAAAGCTAACCTTCACGCAAAATCAGTCCAGTGCACACACCCCGTAGTAGCAACAACTCTGCAGTAGTAGGACATGTGTTCACTATGCTTGAGATCAAAGCGAGCGAACAAAAACATTAACAAAACCACGTGTTCGTCGGTCTTCAAGGCAAGACCACGGGTAGATAAGCACATTCTGTGTTACATGTACGTCGGTCTTCAAGGCCAGACCACGGGTAGATAAGCACATTCTGTGTTACATGCAAGTCGGTCCTCGAGGCAAGACAGCGGGTAGATTCTGTGTTACACGCACGTCGGTCCTAGAGGCAAGACAGCGGGTAGATATGCACATTCTGTGTTACAAGTCTAGTCTGGGTGGAGCTGGGCAGGCCGGGGTATATCTGCTGCTGACTCTAGCGGGACGTGAAGATTGGATCACCGCATTGGACAGAGAGGGCACTAGCCACTCTGCCAGGACAGCCTCAAATATATCAGCGGTATACAATGTAACATTCAAGCGGAGAAGCGGCTTCAGCTGTGGTCAAGCTGTAACGTAATCTGAATACTACAAGGGGACAGATGGGACTGGACAAGGTCAGCTTGTCGAGGGCACAGTCACACATGGTAGAGTGGACGTAGCGGGTACAAAACTTTCAAATGCAAACATAGATAAACAAAGGCATGGAGACCCGGATATAACAACATAAAATATGTATACACAGACTAAGAGGAAGAAAGTGCGAGACAGACAGACAGACAGACAGACAGACATGTAGATAGATAGATAGATAGATAGATAGATAGATAGATAGATAGATAGATAGATAGATAGATAGATAGATAGATAGATAGATAGATAGATACCGGGAAGGTTAACCCGGTCAACAAATGCCCGCAGAAGTCGGATGTGTCGGCCTAACGGCGCAAGAACGCAGCTCTGCTGTAAACAGGCACAACGCAATCACATCCGGAAAAAAACTCCTGATGATCGCAGAAGAAGATAGATAGATAGATAGATAGATAGATAGATAGATAGATAGATAGATAGATAGATAGATAGATAGATAGATGGATGGATAGATAGATGGATGGATGGATGGATGGATCGATAGATAGATAGATAGATAGATAGATAGATAGATAGATAGATAGATAGATAGATAGATAGATAGATAGATAGATAGACATAGAGAGAGAGAGAGAGAGAGAGAGAGAGAGAGGAGAGAGAGAGAGAGAGAGAGAGAGAGAGAGAGAGAGAGAGAGACTGGCGGTACATATCAGACACGGGGAAAACCTTTATTTTGTCGGTTGTGAATGTTTGTTCATGTAAAGCTGACACGTTTCACACGACCACAACACAAATAAATGAACCGACACAGTTGGCATCATGTGCGTTATTTACAACCGCGTGTATATTTTCATTACAATGTTTCTTATGATACATATCTTACATCGGAGCCGCTATAACGTTGTTGCTAGCAATCTTGCCATGTTACCCCACCTGCCTCGCCCTCCGCAGATCGTGCAATTTTCTCGGAGACGTCTGGATGTTGTCGCTGGAGCTACGGAGTTCGTGCGCTGTGCGACGAGTTTATGCCGACCGCTATGAGCAAAGCGATCGAGCCATATAGAATAATACCCGGTTCTGTGAAGTCGATGCACTTGCCTTTAATCCTTGTATCACATGAATGAAAACCTTGCTAGCTTCTGACATTTTGTTATGAAAACGAAGTTCAATTCAATTGCATGTGGCTTAAAGTAAAGAAATAAGTTCTCACTATGTTTGAAGACACTTCTGCTAAATTTGTTGAACAGTATAGCAGTCCGATTTGCTCTCTCGCCGTGGTCGTCCTGTCTTGAAGGATAACTGATAAATTGGCAAGTATAAAAGGCTGCTCTTCTTGCATGATAAGCAACACAATTTCGTCACTCATTTATTTAACACTTTGTACAGTGCTCGGATAATGATCTTAATACATGAAGACAAGTAAATTGCAGTTTGAGCTTTTAATCTGTTTTGTGCTGCCAGTCTATGATGGTTAAAGATGCCTTATAAAGAGTTGTGGGACGCTTATATGTTCGTTGACGGACGCCTCTATGAAAAGTTGACAGACGCCTCCATGATGGGTTGAGAGACGCCTCTATGATGAGTTGAGAGACTCCCCCATGTTGAGTTGAGGGACGCTTCTATGTCCGTTTATAGATGCCTCTATGATGAGTTGAGCTACTCCTTAATGATGAGTTGAGGGACGCTTCTATGTTCGTTGAGAGATGCCTCTATAATGAGTCGTGGGACCCCTCTATGGGAGTTCAGGACGCCTCTATGAGTTGAGGGAAGTCTTGAGTATATTTCCAGTGTATGAGTGAAATATTTGTAAGGTTGTGGTTGGACGATTTTGTACAGGAGAATACCCCGTGACACTTGTAAACTGTTTATCTGTTCTAGGCTGCTGCTGTTTCTGAGATGTTTCTCCACACCGATGTTTAAAGACACAGACTGTTAAATTACCAAGTTGAACAGTTTAACAGTCCGCTTGCCTTTGGGTCGTATTCGTCCTGTCTTGGAGCTGCGTGAAAATATGGCAAGTTTCAAAGACTATTCTTCTCCAATGAAAAACAGGAATATTTCATCACTCATTCAATGAACACTCAGTATAATGCTCGGTAAATGACCTTAACCTCTGAAGACAAATAAATGTTTGCAGTTTGAGCTTTAGTCTGTGCTGCCAGTCTATCTGCTGAGAGACGCCTCCATGATAAGTTGGTGGACGCCTCTATGATAAGTGAGGGACGCCTCTGTGATGAATTTCGGGACGCCTTGAGTATACAGTATTTCCAGTTTATGAATGAAACAATTGTAAGGTTGTGGCAGGACGACTTTGTACAGGTGAATACCCCGTGAAACTTGTAAACTGTTGATCTAGTCTGGGCTTGCTATTGTTTCTGAGATGGGCCTCCACACCAATGTTGCCACTGCTGAAAGTGAAAACAGGCTGCTGTGTAGGACTTTCTAACGGGTTTGAAGATTTTGAGGTCGCAGGTCGAACCTCATCTCTTGACAAACCCGAGCAATCTGAAGCCATAGGTTGTTTTCCTGCACGATTCTGTAGCTGGTTCGAATCTTCAAAGGTCACGTGTTTTCTTTGACTGGATCTGATGTGCTGTTTAGTGCTTGATATGGATTCCAGGTTGTGCCCAAAAGAAGTTTTGTAAGGCGGGTGGCATTCTGTAGACATCGTGGGGTCATCTGGAACAGAGAGTCATTCGTTCATGTCAGTGATTGGTCAATAACTTAATGTATGTGATAAGACTATATAAAGTGTCTAGAATTTAGTAGACAATATAATTTATGGAAAGAAAGAAAGAAAGAAAGAAAGCGGATGACAGGAAGAAAGAAGAGTGCACAAAGGAAAGAGGAAAACACACGCGCAAAAAGGAGGTGGGGGGGGGGGGAAGGTGACAGAGGTATGACATTATGTTGCTTTGTTTTTCACACGCATTTGACAAGAATGCCCAAGTACACGCAGACGAAACACTGGAGGCCACCACAACGCGACACCAAACGTGACGTTGCGTAATCCAATTTCCCGCCTTCATCTTTGCGTGTTGATATTGTGAAAAGCAATGTCATATGTCAGAATATAGGAGCCAGTCGTGAAATACGACATCACAGAATTACCTGACGTGAACATGTATCAGAACACCGTTTGGTCTAGCTTGATTCTTGTTCTTCTCATTTATTCTCAAAACTGTGCCGATTTGTAGTTCATGTGTCTTGATATGTTCTTCGTTTGTCCTAATATGTTGCTTATTTGTCCTGATTTGTTCTTCATCTGTCCTGATTTGTTGTTCCTTTGTTTTGATTTGTAGTTCATTTGTCCTGATTTGTCTTTCATTTGTCTTAATTTGTTCGTAATTTTTCCTGATTTTGTTCACCCTTTCCATCAACCCTTCCAATTCCACGGGAGATAATAACCGTAGTGAAATCAAGCTCGTGTACATGACTTCCAAAGAGGCAGCATCTATACACATTATAAAAACAGTTCTGCATGCTAAATTTGTTAGCCAGCTTTCTTTAGTATGACCAAATCAAATGTACAAAATATAAAAACACACCATGCGCAGCATGGCACATACAGACAATATGGTCAGGTTGCTTAATGCATACAATAGCGGCACTCGCTGGGTTCAAGGAGGGTTCAAGGCAAGAGGGTATCTTTCATTGCACCGGGTTATAACCAGCGTTGTGGCGACAGGGTTACAAACGCAGTTCGCAGGAACTCTGTAGCCTCAGCCACGACCACAAGGGGTCTCGATGGGTCACGTGGTCTATGTCCCGTAGTCGCCTTTACTTCCCAGAACATTTCCAGGTAGCCATCTTTGGTTGGGTCCATCTGCCAGCCCAGGTCAATGTTTATAAACTGTCCATCTCGAGGTGGATTCAAACACCTGACCACGGGGCTGGCAAGCAACAGTGACAGCCACTGCGCCATCGAGGCTCGCCGCGATGGGAATTTGGAAGTGAGTTGGGATAATATGGTTTTTCTAACACTAAAATGAAGAATGGTGACATGAGTTGCTTACCACGTGCATGTCCTAGTGAGACAGCAGCGCCGCTGATGTCGTCATCACTGGCCCCACGCCCACTATCGCTGGTGGGAGAGTCACCGGAAGAGTCGCTGACGCTGTCCTCGTGGAATGGTACAACAGTCTGTCAGAGGAGAAAAGATAAGCTGCACTTGTTTATGTAGAAAACAATCAAACAGAAGCGTTACCGCATAGACAAAGTGCTGATGGCCTACCAGCTGCCGCCTTCTGCCCATAGTCCATGACGCTCCGACTAAAGATCATGAAGTAGACTAATGGATAGATTCCATCGTGGGTGTACAACTCACAATCAGACCATTCTAGGCTCAAGATCTCAATTGTTAATTCAATCCTATAGCTAACAGGCAAATGATTACCGGCAAATGTCTTATCCTATGACTAACGGCAAATGTCATATGACTAACGGCAAATGTCCTATGACTAACGGCAAATGCCGTATGACTAACGGCGCATGTGGACGAAGCTTCATTGACTGCATTAATCATCATCATGTAGCATGTAGCAGATCCTTTGCAGAATGTCACCCTCATCACTGCCCGACGGAAACACTCGACATGTTGTCAGTTCCTCTGCCTGTACATGTTCATGCCCTGAATTTCTTTAATGCCCTATGTTCGCCTTCAGGTTGGTCGATTCCTGCCTGGTGGTCGATTCCTGCCTGTCTCCCTCACGAGCACAGGCCTGGAGGTGTATTTGGTATATTTATTGTTGTTGTTATCGGAGAGGTTGTTGTTCTATGCTCTAAGGTGGACGAACGCAATTGATGATGTTATTCAGAAGAGAGCAAACGGTGTCCTTGAGAGGAAACAAGCAAGAAGAGATGAGGCTGGGGATATTCGGCTTTGGAGGATGGACACACAAGAGTAACCCAGGGCACCTGGGATGATCAGGGTGCCAGGGGATGATCAGGGAACATGGAGGATAGGCTAGAACAGAGAGATCTGAGGCAAGCAAGTATTGCTCGTGCGTGCCAAACAGAACACAAAAGTATGATGAGAACTAGGATAATTCAAAACAATGCATTCCTTGGTGAATTTAAACTAAGAAGCTACAAACAATATAATGCACGATTTATTGCCTGATATATTTCGCTGCATCTCGTCGGGTGCATACTACAGAGTTACATATTTTATGAAGTGAATAATACTTTACTTAAAACAATTAAATTAGACAATTTAAATTTTAAACATTAAATTACAAGTCTATGTGTTTTAAATTGTTTCAAGTATTATTCATATTTTCACTTCTTATAATATAGAAGCCTATGCAGCCAAATATACCAAGCAATAAATCGTGCAACATTTTGTTTGTGGCGTCTGTGTTTACACGAGGATAATGGTGATGATAACAATGATGGTGTGGACCAGGAAACGATGATTATAATGACGATGATGATATTAACGACAGCGACTATAGTGGTAACGGTGATGAGATGATGATGATGATGATGATGATGATGATAACGACATCTATGATGATGATGATGATGATGATGATGATGATGATAACGACATCTATGATGATGATGATGGTAACGACGACTCTTATGTTGATAGTGGCGATGATAATGAGAATATCAACAGTTATAATTTTGGTGATAACGTAAAATGATTACAACGACGAATATTGTTATGATGAAAAGGTTTGTGTAAAGAAATGAAACAAAAATCAATAATGATAATGATGACGACCACGAAGGCGTTGATGTCTGTCCACCTACTTGTGAATTCTGGAAGCTTTGAAAGAGCGCAGGTTGCAGCTGCAGGTTGACAAGATCGCTCTCTCCCTCCATGGACACAGAGGCTGGCAGGTTCAGTCGGCTGAACTGGTTCGGCTGAAAAGAGAAAAAGCCACGTTAAACCACGACTGAAGACAGACAAAGTCACGCTACAACAGTCCTGAAGCAGGAATTCGCTAGAGGTCTGTCATGTGATAGGGCAATCACATTGTGTAGGCCTGAATGCACGGGGGAATCAGTAGCTAGTCTTTTCCTCTGTTGGCGGACGACGAACGTAGACGACAATCCCCCGTCTTTGAGTCGTATTCATCCTGATTTGGAGCTGCGTGAATATATGGCAAGTTTCAAAGACTAATCTTCTCCAATGACAAAAAGAGGAATATTTCGTCACTCATTCAATGAACACTCGGTATAGTGCTTGGAGAATGACTTTAGCCCCTGAAGACAAGTAAATATGTGCAGTTTGAGCTTATCTCCGACTGCGCTCGTGGCATCAGCAGATTCTTATCAACTACATTAATTCACCGGCGGTCAGCATAATGGAATGGATAAGAGCGTTTTCTCTCCAATTTCCTGTGTGCTGATGCCGAGGTAGCGGGTTCAACCCCTACATCGGTCAGTTGGACCAAAATGTTGACTTCTCGCCCTTGACTTGAGGACGTCAATTACAAATACCCTCAGAAGTCGGAGTGGGTTCGCCTGTTGGCGACGGACACTGGTAATAGGGAAAGCTAATCTACACGCAAAAATCAGTCACATATGAGATATGGTCACATGAGGAAAACAGTCAACTGTATGAGAACTATATGTAGTCAGACTGGAAGCACGTAGATATACATAACTTCAAATGACACCAAAGCTGTCAATGAAAAGACGGCTGCAAAGACTTAATAATCGCTCCACTATATGAGCAATGAAAACCTTGTGGAATGTGTATTTCTACACAATGATATGACTAACATGGTAAGGTACTGACAGCTGCTGGTGCTAGAAGGTCACTCAACAATACCACGGGCAATAGACCATTTTAATGTATCGGGCTCATCAAACATCACAGATTTTGACCATCGGCTTGGTCTCTTCTTCGGGACATGTTGGTGTGTTAGGAAACCAGAAGGTGGACACTCTTCCACTGGGTACTGGATGTCTTCCCAAAGACATGCTGATAAGTTAGGAAATCAGCAGGTGGACACTCTTCCACTGGGAAGTGCATGTCTTCCCAAAGACATGTTGGTATGTTAGGAAATCAGCAGGTGGACAGTCGGAGGTTAGGGAGAGCAATCCCCAAGAAAACTGTGGACATCTGATTAACTGAGCTACAACCTGGACAAAACAGTGCAGCGTAACTCACTCGGTGACGAACACATGTAATCATGACATATGTCGGATGAAAGAATACAAAAACCAGCTGTTATTATTCTAGATAAAAGTAAATATACACAAACGCTTCATTGACAAAGAAAAAAGGACATCAATACACACTTGAAGCTCTTGGAAGAAGGCGCAACAAACAAATCTAGAATATCAATTGCCCAAAAACTATTACTTTGAAAAGCCGGCACTTTGTTCTGGTGGGCTAAATATTGTTTGTACACGATGACACAGATAAATGATGAAAGCAAAGGAGAGCAAAATATGCAACAGGCGGAAAGCCGGCTTGGGTTTGATGGTAAAATTGGAAGAAAGAAGAAATTAAATGGGTGCGAAATTGAGCAAATTAATTCTATAAGCTGCTGTCAGAATAAAA
Organism: Cepaea nemoralis; assembly: GCA_014155875.1. Classification (NCBI taxonomy): domain Eukaryota; kingdom Metazoa; phylum Mollusca; class Gastropoda; order Stylommatophora; family Helicidae; genus Cepaea; species Cepaea nemoralis. The sequence continues at coordinate 61,280 of JACEFZ010000152.1, read as the reverse complement.
CATCAAACTATTCGTAATTTGAAGAGTAAAGGGGAGTAAGACATGGTTGCATTATCTCCCCATACCTGTTCAACATCTGTGCAGAGAAATGAAATCGGAAACTTCAGAAACATAGACCTCTGACGGTTTTGATCCATTTATAATGGATGCGAGTCCAGTTTCTGAGCCCAGAAATGCGGATGATATCGTCGTTCTCACAAACAGTGAAAGGGATTGGAACAGTCAGTCGTGTCAGTCATTGTCCTTTTCTGAACTTTAAAAACAAACAAAGAACGAGGTCTACACAGTAAACTAAATGCCACTCAGAAATCACAGATAGCTACATTAAGAGTCTATATAAATGACACATGTTACAATAAGAGTCCATATAAATACAGATGTTGCATAAGAGTCCGTATAAATACAGAGGTTCCATTAAGATTTAAATATTGAGCACAACCCACTATTGGCAACGCTGATCGTATACTGGTATGAACCTAAGGCCTATCCACGTCAATGTGGAAGCACTAGACTCGAGTTTCGTTCTCGTTTGAGCTCGTCAGTAGTGGCGTGTGAAGTGGGTGTGTAACCACGCGGCACACGCTGGACACGGCCAAATGATCATAACAGAATATTACAACGTCATCCATTGTAGGCTGTAGCTCAAGATTTGCCCGATCGCCGGGACTGACGTCCGTCAATCGATGTGGACCCGAATTTTTTTTTAATCAGATTTTGTGTGTGATTGATAGGAGACCATACCGTCGTATTAGCACAATATATGACTCATTGCGTCAGCACTGCTACTTGTCAGGGTCGAATAATCGACGACAGTTTAAAATGATTGCATCATTTTCAAAGGGGAGGGTGCATACTGCCAAGTAGCAGGTGTGACGCAATAGAATAAATTATAAATAGCAGAGAGATCCCAAAAACAAAACGCTAAGAAAACCAAGCACATGACGTGGCAACGCAGACACGTCATCAAAGATCGTCAACATAAACAACGGCAGGCGGACTTGGGAAATTCTTCAGAGCGGCAGCTCATGTTGATTTAGGAAATATCGGTCGGCTAAACACAGGCTTTATACCGCATCAGTGGTTGAATCAATAAGTGGAATGGACGAAACACTCTGTGGACACAACGTGTATCGAAGCTACAAATAAACGGGCGGATAACCGCAGAATCTTGATGTATGACGATTGGCAGAAAGGACATTGCGAGGATTGAGAGAAGGACATCTGGACGAGCAAGGACATTAATTTATAATTCGAGTGTAGATGGCTTTGGACATGTTACTAATATTCATTTTATTTATTATACTACTGCCCGCCTGGTCAGAACAGGCACAGTAGATCATTGTGTAATAATGTCATTGTTGCAAGCCTGAACACTGCGGAGAATAAACAACGTTTCAACCTTCAAAGTCTATTGGAGTAGGTTTCCTTCTTCAGTTCAGGTTTGGCTTCTTGAATCTGCAGTTGACGACTGTTGCTTACGAGTCGTATAAAGAAGAAAACCAAGCACATGACGTGTCAACGCAGAAACGTCATCAACGATCGTCAACATAAACAACGGCAGACTGACTTGGGAAATTCTACAGAGCGGCGGCTCATGTTGATTTAGGAAATATCGGTCGGCTAAACACAGGCTTTATACCGCATCAGTGGCTGAATTAGTAATTGGAATGGACGAAACACTCTGTGGACACAACATGTATCGAAGCTACAAATAAACAGGCGGATAAACGCAGAATCTTGATGTCTAAAATTTGCAGAAAGGACATTGCGAGGATTGACAGAAGGACATCTGGACGAGCAAGAACATTAATTTATAACCCGAGAGAATGGAAGACAATAGGGAAACAAAACTCGCTTACACTCAGGAAATAAATAACCGTAGACCCCGAAGGTAGACCAAGAAGACGGTAGAAAGATAGTATACATACAGACCTACAAGCACTTGGAATCGAACGACTGGCAAGAGAAGGTCAACCAGAGAGACGAATGGAGACGGATTGTATCTGCAGCAAAGAACCTCAATGGCTCGGAACGCTGAAGAAGAAGAAGAATTGTTCATAAAGTTGTCATTCCTTGTCCGCTCTTCTTCTCACTAGGTCATGCCGTGTGGCTTTTGGTGATTGTAGTCTGCCAACAGTCCTTCTGTCTCGTGTATTGACAATATTCTTATTGTCCATGCCGTATGATTTTGGTGATCATGTCTGTCCACAGCCTCCTGTCTCGTGTAGTCATCATCATGTACCATGCCGGTAAGCGTGGGCTGGTCATGTTTCGCTATCTCACTCGATCGCCTAGAGTCGTGGGTGAGCTCAGTGTTCTTGTCTCGACCATTCTCTCTTTGTCTTCCCCTACTTCTCCACCCCTCCAATTTTCCTGTTGTGACGACATACTCCAACTTCCCCGTTGTGACGATATACTAAAGCTTTACCTTTCTCACATGCACACAGATTGTAGACTGTCGCCTGATGCGAGTAACCAGTTCTCTTTGTGAGTTAACTTCTTCCATAATATCTTCATTGTTCTTTCTGTCCGTCCGCAATGTTCTCATCATTCTTCTATAACACCACAGCTCTGTTGCTTTCACATAATTTCTCACTTGTCCGCTAATTGTCCAAGACTCGCATAAGTACATCAAGATTGCTTCAATATAACTCTTAAGAACTCTTTCACTCACGCCGATAGACAAAGATAAATTGCAGGCAATCTTCATCTTGTGAACTGTTCCTCCTTTTCGTTAGTGAAAAGGGGAAGTGGAAGGAGGGTGTTGATGAGCGAGAACAAGAAAATTTTAGAATAAAACAGAAAGAAATGTGTTTAACAAATGGATGTCTGCTGAAGCACTCCATGACGACCCGTGAAGCACTAAACAAGCCATACATCAAGCGGCAGCATCCAGGCTCCTCTGCCTTCAACAGCTAGAGAACAACACATCCAGCATGCTTTGTCTAGTGCAGACGTGGCAAGTAGTGATGGATGGCGCGAGGGAAGCATCAAGCGCCATCTGTCGGCCCACTTCAAGGCACTGACAATATCTACAGCGGTTGCTAATTGATGTCTCTCTGTTTAGTCGTCGTCTCACGGCGAGGACTGTGTTGTAGGAATTCTTTCACGAGCACTTAGTCCCCCGGTACATTTCTCGTGGTAGCTCCTTCGTGGGCCAACGAGTAGTTCAAACTGTACATCGGGAGCGAATGTCATAGGGGTTAGGATACTGATCTCGCACGCCCATCAAAGACTTGGGTTCTAAATTCCGTTTCAGACAGGAATATTCATATCTATCAGCCATTACAGCAAGACATTTTTTTTTAAATTTGCATATCCTTTACAGGACATCGCTGTCAACAGCAGCATCTTTCAGCTGTCTGTTCATTTCTTGGCAAGATTACGCTCAGATTTAGCAAGACATTACACCTGTATATTATGTTGCAGCTTGGTGTAGTGACTCTCTCTCTCTCTCTCTCTCTCTCTCTCTCTCTCTCTCTCTCTCTCTCTCTCTCTCTCTCTGTCTATGTGTGTGTGTGTGCGCTGCGCGCGCGCGCGCGTGCGCGCAACTACTAGGTTTTTTTTTTCTTCCTCTTTCCTATTCTCTTTCTCCCATTTATCACAGAGACATTTGGTTGAAGGAATTTGATCGGGGGGGGGGGGGGGGGGGGGAAGAATTTTAGGGTTTCCAGGGGGGGGGGGAATTAAGATTATTTCAAGATCGCATTAATACAAGAACCAGTTACTTGATATTGTTTTTCCCTCTAAATTTTACGGTTCTGTACTTCTCGCCCTAATGAAATTCGTTTTATAACGTAAGTAGACCCGCAAATCACGTTTTATGTAGATGTCTAGACTTGTTCTAGTATGTGTTATTAAATTTAGCTTCCATTTTTATGTATACTGTGTAAGGGTGGGGAGGGATTTATAGGGAGGAAATTCGAAAGAGAGAGAGGGGGGGGGGGGTGACGTTCTGAAATATTGTAAAGGGGGGCATGGGCCAAAAAGGTTGAGAACCACTGTTTAGACGCTCTTTCTCTAAGGTTGTTCTTGATACCATCACTCCATCTTTCACGTGGTCTTCCCCTTGCTCTGTGTCCATTATATTTCTTCAATGTGGTTCTTTATGGCAGATGGTACCAGGGAAATCTTGTGAGGTGGCCAAACCATTTAATCTGTTGCTCTTTCGTGAAGTGCATGGCGGGATGCAGACCTAATCGTCTTCTAATTTAAGTATTCATGAGGAGAAATGTGCAGTTAAAGATGAAGAAGAAGACGAGCAAGAAGCAGAAGGAGAAGGAGGGGTTCAACCCCCACACCGTTCACCTGGACTCAAATGTTGACTTCTCGTCCTTGACTTGGGGACGTAAACAACAAGCACCTCTGAAGTCGTTGTGGATTCGCCTGGTGGCGAGGGGAACTGGTAATAGGGAAGGGTAATCCACAGGCAAAATTCAGTCCAGTGTACTAAAAGTATTCGCACTGTACTAGAACTAATAGCAGGTTTACTATAAGTAATAAGAGGTCCTAGAAGTAATAGCACGTTACTAGAAGTAATAGCAGTGTACTAGAAGTAATAGCAGTGTACTAGAAGTACTAGCAGTTACTAGAAGTAATAGCAGTGTACTAAAAGTAATAGCACGCTACTAGAAGTAATACACTGTACTCGAAGTTATAGAAGTTGTACTAAAAGTTAATCGCACTGCTACTAGAAGTAATAGCACGTACTAGAAGTAATAGCGTTTACTAGAAACGTGTTTAATAGCACTTACTAGAAAAATAAGCCGTTGTACTCGAAGTAATAGCAGTTTACTAAAAGTAATAGACTGTACTAGCAAGTAATAGCACGTGTACTAGAAGTACTAAGCCGTTTATAGAATTAATAGCAGTACTAGAAGTAATAGCAGTGTACTAGAAGTAATAGCACGTGTACTAGACGTAATAGCAGTGTACTAGAAGTTAATGCAGTGTACTAGAAAGTAATAGCCAGTGTACTAAAATTAAAGCACTGACTATAGTAATAGCAGTGTACTAGAAGTAATAGCACTGTACTAGAATAATTAGCCCGTGTACTAGAAGTACTAGCAGGTACTAGACGTAATACTAGACGTAATAGCACGTGTACTAGAAGTAATAGCAGTGTACTAGAAGTAATAGCACGTGTACTAGAAGTAATAGCAGTGTACTAGAAGTAATAGCACGTGTACTAGAAGTAATAGCACGTGTACTAGAAGTAATAGCAGTGTACTAGAAGTAATAGCAGTGTACTAGAAGTAATAGCAGTGTACTAGAAGTAATAGCACTGTACTAGAAGTAATAGCAGTGTACTAGAAGTAATAGCACGTGTACTAGAAGTAATAGCACGTGTACTAGAAGTAATAGCACGTGTACTAGAAGTAATAGCACGTGTACTAGAAGTAATAGCAGTGTACTAGAAGTAATAGCAGTGTACTAGAAGTAATAGCAGTGTACTAGAAGTAATAGCAGTGTACTAGAAGTAATAGCAGTGTACTAGAAGTAAAAAAGCAGTGTACTAGAAGTAATAGCAGTGTACTAGAAGTAATAGCAGTGTACTAGAAGTAATAGCAGTGTACTAGAAGTAATAGCAGTGTACTAGAAGTAATAGCAGTGTACTAGAAGTAATAGCAGTGTACTAGAAGTAATAGCAGTGTACTAGAAGTAATAGCACGTGTACTAGAAGTAATAGCAGTGTACTAGAAGTAATAGCACGTGTACTAGAAGTAATAGCAGTGTACTAGAAGTAATAGCACGTGTACTAGAAGTAATAGCAGTGTACTAGAAGTAATAGCAGTGTACTAGAAGTAATAGCACGTGTACTAGAAGTAATAGCAGTGTACTAGAAGTAATAGCACGTGTACTAGAAGTAATAGCAGTGTACTAGAAGTAATAGCACGTGTACTAGAAGTAATAGTACTGTACTAGAAGTAATAGCAGTGTACTAGAAGTAATAGCACTGTACTAGACGTAATAGCACGTGTACTAGAAGTAATAGCAGTGTACTAGAAGTAATAGCAGTGTACTAGAAGTAATAGCAGTGTACTAGAAGTAATAGCACGTGTACTAGAAGTAATAGCACGTGTACTAGAAGTAATAGCACGTGTACTAGAAGTAATAGCAGTGTACTAGAAGTAATAGCACTGTACTAGACGTAATAGCACGTGTACTAGAAGTAATAGCACTGTACTAGACGTAATAGCACGTGTACTAGAAGTAATAGCACTGTACTAGAAGTAATAGCAGTGTACTAGAAGTAATAGCACTGTACTAGAAGTAATAGCACTGTACTAGAAGTAATAGCAGTGTACTAGAAGTAATAGCACTGTACTAGAAGTAATAGCAGTGTACTAGAAGTAATAGCACGTGTACTAGAAGTAATAGCAGTGTACTAGAAGTAATAGCAGTGTACAGAAGTAATAGCACGTGTACTAGAAGTAATAGCAGTGTACTAGAAGTAATAGCACGTGTACTAGAAGTAATAGCAGTGTACTAGAAGTTAATAGCACGTGTACTAGAAGTAATAGCAGTGTACTAAGAAGTAATAGCAAACGTGTACTAGAAGTAATAGCACGTGTACTAGAAGTAATAGCAGTGTACTAGAAGTAATAGCAGTGTACTAGAAGTAATAGCAGTGTACTAGAAGTAATAGCAGTGTACTAGAAGTAATAGCACTGTACTAGACGTAATAGCACTGTACTAGACGTAATAGCACTGTACTAGAAGTAATAGCACTGTACTAGACGTAATAGCACTGTACTAGACGTAATAGCACTGTACTAGACGTAATAGCACTGTACTAGACGTAATAGCACGTGTACTAGAAGTAATAGCAGTGTACTAGAAGTAATAGCACTGTACTAGAAGTAATAGCACGTGTACTAGAAGTAATAGCACGTGTACTAGAAGTAATAGCAGTGTACTAGAAGTAATAGCACGTGTACTAGAAGTAATAGCACGTGTACTAGAAGTAATAGCAGTGTACTAAAAGTAATAGCAGTGTACTAGAAGTAATAGCACGTGTACTAGAAGTAATAGCACGTGTACTAGAAGTAATAGCACGTGTACTAGAAGTAATAGCAGTGTACTAGAAGTAATAGCAGTGTACTAGAAGTAATAGCACGTGTACTAGAAGTAATAGCAGTGTACTAAAAGTAATAGCAGTGTACTAGAAGTAATAGCAGTGTACTAGAAGTAATAGCACGTGTACTAGAAGTAATAGCACGTGTACTAGAAGTAATAGAACGTGTAAGGACTACGCTTGAGTTCACAGAGACCAATCTCACAAATACAAGAACAAGAAGAATAGAGAAGTGAAATGTGTATCCTAATATGGAAAAATACTAGGCAGAAGAAGCAAAGGACGACAGAAAAGATTAATTCATTCGTTCATCTTGTGTTAAGCCTATATACGGGGACGGCCATAGTTCGCTATCTCACTCGATCACCTGGCCTGGACCACATCTGTGTTCTTGTTCCAGTTATGGCATTTATCTCTCTGTCCTCTCACTCGATCACCAGACGTTGACCAAATCTGTGTTCTTGTTCCAGTTATGGCATTTATCTTTCTATCTTCATACTCGGGACCAAATCTGTGTTCTTGTTGCAGTTATGGCATTTATCTTTCTATCTTCATACTCGGGACCAAATCTGTGTTCTTGTTCCAGTTATGGCATTTATCTTTCTATCTTCATACTCGGGACCAAATCTGTGTTCTTGTTCCAATTATGGCATTTATATGTCTGTCTTCTCACTCGATCACCAGGCATAGACCAAATCTGTATTGTTGTTCCATTTATGGCATTTATCTCTCTGTCCTCTCACTCGATCACCTGGCCTGGACCAAATCTGTGTTCTTGTTCCAATTATGGCATGTATCTCTCTGTCTTCCCCTCGCTGGTCTCCCATCGAGTTTACCAGTTGTCACTAAGGTGACAAGTGTTTTTCTCCTGATAGTTACAAGAATTGCATGTACTTTTCAGGTCGTTGCAATAATCCCCCAGCATTATTTGGTAGTTTCTGATTTACTTGGTAATTTGTATGTTCGAAGAGTCCCAAAACTAATTATACCAGTAGCACCAGTAGATAGTGAATATTCAATAGAAACTATTTGTACGCAGCGACTGGTTGCTCTATTACTACCCCATGTCATGGGTGCATCTTCTACAGTTAATAATACACAACTGATTCTTATTCAAAGTTCCGCGTCACCTGGCGCCAGCAATCATGTCGCTCTGCCACACCCGGTCTCCTGACATTTTTTATCAACTCTTGTTGGCACTCTTCCGTGCCTGATACCAACGTATCTATCCTCTTATATTGCATTATTTTCTCTCTGCCGTCCTCTTATCTCGTTGTCCATTAATCTTGCCAGTTTGTCACGCTCACTTCGGTTTACTACTTCCGTTGGCATTTTCAATTATTGTTGATTGCTTTGCCGTTCTCGCCTGTCTGTTAGTACCCCTGATGTTCTCGTCTGTCTTAGTGCTTAAGAAGATTTTAAAGCAGCAGTGTCATGTTTAGTGATCAATCACATTGTGAAGTGTTGCTGTCCCAGACACTAACTCATGTCTGTACGTGTGTGTAAAGTATCACTTTCATTGCACGGGGATCCCGCCGTAGGTCTTCTCTTATAGATCACACAAGGAGAATCCTAGCAGCTTCCACCAAGTTCCTCACACTAGCGAGGTCCCAACTGTGTTCCTCCAGTTATAGTCTCACGCTGTACATATTGTGTGGGTAGGTTTCCTCACACTAGCGAGGTCCCAACTGTGTTCCTCCGG
>JACEFZ010000152.1:0-47500 GCA_014155875.1 Cepaea nemoralis | reverse complement strand
TTATTATAGCACACACATTCTTAAATACATGGCTTGTGACAGAATGGTTCCATTCATTGTCATGTTGCATTTGAGAAGAAGTTTGTTTGTTTGTTGGTACTTAGAATTATTTCCGGTTTCTGAAATGAAGACTAAGTCCTTTGTTTTAAGTTGCTGTTGTAATTATTTCTAAAATGGAATGGTTCTATTCACTTTGATATTTCATTTGAGAAGAAATGTTTCTTTTTAACTACAATTTTTTCGGGTTTCTAATGTTCAAAATAAGTCCTTTGTTTTAACTCTCTGTTGCAATTATTTCTATCATTTATGGTAGCTGTGTATCATTTTCAGCGACCCAATCCATGTCATCAGCATACCGCCCGTAATTACATGATTGAATAAACACACTGACCAAATCCATGTCATCAGCATACCGCCCGTAATTACATGATTGAATAAACACACTGACCAAATCCATGTCATCAGCATACCGCCCGTAATTAAATGATTGAATAAACACACTGACCAAATCCATGTCATCAGCATACCGCCCGTAATTAAAATGATTGAATAAACACACTGACCAAATCCATGTCATCAGCATACCGCCCGTAATTAAATGATTGAATAAACACACTGACCAAATCCATGTCATCAGCATACCGCCCGTAATTAAATGATTGAATAAACACACTGACCAAATCCATGTCATCAGCATACCGCCCGTAATTAAATGATTGAATAAACACACTGACCATCCCATAATCACACACAAAACAACTAGACATCCAGCTATACAACAAACCTCGCTAAAATCACCAGTGTGATTCCTAATTTTGAAAACCGTCCATAAATCACATGACTACAGTCAGTGAAATACGTCAACAATTCTGCTTATAATTAGATTCCCGTGTGGTTTATGTTAAGGCGATCAAACATACACGACTCGAGAAACCATCTTTCAACCGCATTACCCCTGCATCAATATATCTTCCACACGCCAAAAGTTAGAAAATGATGAGTCAAAAACTCCAGCGCGTTCCCTCACAAAAACCCATCGTCCCTGTTTGTATATTTCATCACTTATTTATTGCGGCGAGGAAAAGATTCTTTATACAAATAATTGAATTCTGAAGATGCCTATTTTTCCCCCCGCTGTTTGTTGTTTCTTGGTTGGTAAGGGTATGTTGACTGCCCTACAAAAGGCGATCTTGCGTTGTTGACGTCTTTCTTACCAGCTTTCGCTTGTCAAGTGGGAAAGTTCGCGTTCCAATACCTTGTTTGTGGAGCCAATTCCAAGTGGTGAAATGATGCCTTCATGTGTGATCAGTTCCACAGGCTGTTCTCTGTGTTTCTTTGTTTGTTCCATGTCAGGTCTCTCTTTGTTGTTTTTCTATAGTGTTGTTCTTTCTATCAGTGTAACTTTATTCCTTGGGTTTCTGCCCCCCCCCCCCCCCACCCTATGTCTCTGCATGTAGTGTCTGTATAATTATCTATCTTTAAGTCTTCGTGCCCTCCTATTGAAGTTCACTTTTTCTTGTGGCATTTGGGCTCTTCGTGATTTATCCTGAATCTTCAGTTTTCCTTCTTTCCTTATCAAGTCTTACAAAATATGTGGCATGTCTTTTCCAGGACGTTGCCATAAACCCCCAGGTCGAGGTCAATTTGTTTGAATATTGTACGCTCGGCAGTTTGCCATTGCTGTCTGGGCGAAAAGTCAACGTAACAGCCCAACCGGCTATCTTTCTGTCCGTGCGTATCTCTTGTTGTCATTATTACTGGCTATTGCTGTGTATTCTCATCTATCAATCTATATGTCCAATTACTATTTCATCATTTCTGCCGATTACTACTACTACTACAACAACTGACGCAACTACTACTGCTGCTGTGCTTCTGCTTCTGCTGCTACTACTGCTACTACTACTACTACTACTACTACTACTACTACTACTACTACTACTACTACTACTACTACTACTACTACTACTACCACCACCACCACGACCACCACAACCACCACAACTACTATAAATTCGTCTTCTTCTTCTTCTTCTTCTTCTTCTTCTTCTTCTTCTTCTTCTTCTTCTTCTTCTTCTTCTTCTTCGTCTTCTTCTTCTTCTTCTGCTTCTTTTTCTTCTTCTTCTTCTTTTTCTTCTTCTTCTTCTTATTGTGTCCGGTACAGAGCAGACATGGGCAATCTCCACTCGTCTTTGTTAACTGCTATTTGAATGACGGTGAAGTTGCTGACATTAATTACTTGTCGCCCAGATGTTTAACCTTTCCACGTACTTCGTATTTCTGTCTTCAAGGACCTCTTTTGCTTAGAATTTTCCCACATAAGGCTAATGTCTCTATCCCGCCGATCTGTTGTTATGGATAAACAATTTCATATGAAGATTATAGATAAGGTGTATATAATACCCGGGGCGGCTTGGTCATGGTATGAAGAAGAACACAGAGCTTACCCATGACTGTGATGCTGGTGTGAGATGGCGTAACATGACCGCCCACGACCGTTTGGCGCCCATGGAAGTAAGAAGAAGGAAGTGGAGACTAGAGGACGCACTAGACAACATAACCAATGAAAGCTATAGTTAATTTGATGTTGCCTAGTGTGTCATCTGGCTTCTACTTTCTTCTTCTCACTTCTATGAGAGCCAAACAAGAAGGAAATAGAGACTAGAGGATACATTAGTCAACATAGCAGTTGAAAACTATAGTTGCTTTTATGTTGTCTAGCATGTGTAACAGTACAGATGCAGGGATGATACAAAACAAGTCCTGGTGTGTTTCTTTCAGAAGGTTTATTGAATCATAATAGGCCGATAATAATACAGAGACCACGAGATATGATGTTGCCTTCTCTCGACTTTTGCTGTAACTAACCTCCCCAAAACAACCTACGTCACGACTTGAGCATCCTTCTTACTGTTCTATCAGGATGCTCAACCGTGCCCTAAGTTTGCACATCGAAGCCAATAACAGAGATGGTATTCATTCTGCTACACATGTCCTCTAGTCTATACTTCCTTCTTCTCGCTTCTATGAGCACCAAACAATACTAAAGTCGTTGCATTTCGTTTAAGGACGTAGCAGTCAACCCCAGCATTTTTGTCTGTTCGTGATTCCTGGACAATTTTACGTTCAGTAGTTTGCCATTGCTTTCTGAAACCAACGCGACGCGATCCGCTGCCGAATCATGATGTGCTCTGTCGACTGGCATAGGCGTTCATGTCTCTCCACAGATCTCTTCTTTGTTGTTGCTGGTCAACTTTGCTGATGATATTAACAGCATGCCACCATCTTAGTTCTCCCAACATTATATCTCTCGGCCTGCCTCTGTTTCTGTTCTCACTTATCTTTCCCATTGTCACGTTTCTTTATGCCCGTCATCTTATGTTTGTCTTTATCCTATAGTTGTATATAACATTCTACTTTCAATAGCCTCTTTCCGGCAATCGCTGTTAGTTTATCTGGCAGTCCAAAGTATTCACAACATTGGTCTTAGAAAGCATATCTACATTGCTACTAATGTCTTCCCAATGTGTTAGCTTACGTCCCGTGATTCACTGCCACACAGCCCATCAGGTTCTCTATAACATTTCAGCACTCTCTTTCTGACATTCAGTAATAGTGACTTATATCTAGTTTCAGATATTTTTCACTTTCTGAAATGCAGCTTTAGCTTGATAAATTCTGCATTTAATATCAGTTACAAAGTAAACAGTTCTACCAACTGAAAATCGTGAAACAGTTCAATTTCATGAAATGTTTCATTTGACAGGAGAAGACTATCGGCACCAATTGGGCGCTTCGAACGCTATTTTTTTTTTTTGGGGGGGGGGGGGAGGGAGGGGGGAGAGAACAATGAATTATTTCATTAAAAACCGGGACTACCCCAGAAAACCGGGACGTCTGGCAACACTATGATGAGGCAGTGCCGCATGTTATTCTAATTTATTCGACTTCACTGCTTGCAGCAGACGAAAGGAATGCAAAATAATTCTACTGCTTATTCGTTGAAAATTCATTAACGCGCCCTTCCACTTTTAAGCCAATCGGAACGACCACCCCATATTTACAAAATATAAGTGCGCACGCCACGTGTTTACAGAACCCAAGTGTGCACGCAACAATTACGCCGACTTAAAAGGGTTGTGTGTTGTGGGATCGTTTCACAAACGAAAGGTCTATGATTGTTCCCAATAGGGGTTGCCATGGTCCGATTTCTCGGGACAGTCTCGGTTATTTTTTAATGAAATAATTCGCTGTACAGAAAAAATGCTTTCGGGGCGCCCATTTGTCGCGGCTTTTTTTTTTTTCTGTCAAATGAAAACTTTAATTAAATCGAATTGTTTCTCGGTTCTCGGTTGGTGGAACTGTTTAACTTGTGACAGAAATTAAGAGCTGAATTTGACAAGCAAAAACTGCATTTCAGAAAATTAAAAAGTATTTAATAGGCTATCAGAAAGAGGATCCTGACTTGTTATATAACCGTGATTTGCTGTATGGCAGTGAATCTTAACACGCGAATGAAACATGTAGGAAGATCTTGGAAGCATCGAAGAATGGTTCCTGAGACGACTGTTGCGAATACCTTGGACTGTTAGGATAACTAACAGCGATAGCGTGAGAGGCTAATGAAACATTGTATACTTCTTCTTCTTCTTCGTTCATCCGGAGTTTTTTTTCGGATGTGATTGCGTTGTGCCTGTTTACAGCAGAGCTGCGTTCTTGCGCCGTTAGGCCGACACATCCGACTTCTGCGGGCATTTGTTGACCGGGTTAACCTTCCCGGGAAACATTGTATACAATTATAAGAAAGAGACAAACAACGTTATTCGGTCATATGAGAAGAGAGAAATTGGAAACAACGACTGGAAAGATTGGGGGGGGGGAAGAGAGAGAGAGAGAGAGAGAGAGAGAGAGAGAGAGAGAGAGAGAGAGAGAGAGAGAGAGAGAGAGAGAGAGAAGCACAGACAGATTGAGAGAAATGATGCTGATGGACCGAGACGGAGACATGCTGGAATATCATCAACAGAGGAACAACATGGCCAGAGCTCTGTTGAGAGACATAAGAAGCGCCTAGGCCAGCTGACCGGGCACATGATGATGATGAGACAATGTTAATTCCTCTTCGCCCTTTTCTTTTCCGCGTCTCTTGACATCTGTCCTGATTTCACAACCTCTTTCTCTGTCTCCCCTCACTGTCTCTTTTTATCCTCACTCCCCCTTGCCGTGTGTCCACAGTGACGAGGTAGAGGGGCTTGCATGCTCCAATGACCCAAAGATCTATGCCGACGGTAGCACAGCTACTGGTAGGGTCACCCATGTCGGACAGGTAAAGGGAGAGGAAACAGACCAAGTGACACACAAACCTGCTGCCTTGTAGGTAGACTGGGGACAGTCAAAGGCTAGGGAAAGTATCCCGAAAAATGCTTGTCAAAATCGGATGTACTGAGCCACAGGCTTGACAAAGCAGTGCAACGTAACTTAATTCATAATGCCACAGATTAAAATTAATTAGTATTGTGCTAATCCCGTGAAGTCCCATCAAGCGGTGATAGTGCCGGGCCCCCTGCCTCGAGGAGGGTCCACCCATTATTACAGGTGGTCACCTTCTCCTGTGCTGTGGAGTCAAGGCACGGAGGAGTAGATTAAGAGCTATTGACCAAACACCCCGGACACTCAACATACTACAGTGGAATGCCGAAGGAGTTTATAACAAGAAAGTCCACTTAACACATCGGCTTCATAAAGATAGAATAGATGTGGCATGCAGTCAAGAGACACACCTCAACGCCAATCGCAGATTCCCAGTCACAGGATATCAGGGCACACGTTTCCACCGCGAAGGACACAAAGGAGTAAGTTCTAATACTTACACGAAACACAATACGTTGTAGTGAAGTATCTGTGACTTCTGATAACCAAACGGAAATTATAAGTGTTGATATAATGATAAAAGACGTGAAAATAAGAATTTAAAACCTGTACAGCCCAGCAGATAAGGACCGTACACTTTCAAACTTGAAAATAACTGGCACAAACTGCATTATTGACGGAGACTTTAATAGCCGTTCAGAAAGATGGGAATACCCAGATACTGACAACATGAAGTGGCGGACTGGGAAATAGACTCAAATCTCCATCTACTCAACAAAGCGGACGACACACCGAACATCTACTCTAGAAGATGGTTTACCACTTTTACTCCAGACTTAGCTTTATGCACAGGAGACATACTCCACAAAATCGATCGCCATGTGCTTGACCAATTAGCAGGTAGTGGCCACAGACCAATCAAGCTTGTAATTAATATGGAGTATGTTCCACAGAAGCAACACCCTTTCCCTCATTTGAATTACAAACGAGCCGATTGGGACAGATTTGAAATACTAAAAGACAAATATTGTGAAAACATAAATACACGACATGGCAACGTGAAACAAATGGTGTAAAGTCTGAACAAAGCAATAATACAGGCGGCCACTGAGTCAATTCCAAGAGAAGCGAGGAAAAATTGCAAACCATACTGGACTGAAGAAATACAAACTTTGATGGACAAAGTTGAAGATCCAAGAAAGACAGCAGAGAGAGAACAAACAACTGAAGCGAACATCTCTCTCAAAGCCATCCCAGCAAAATATAAAAGGACAGTAAATCAAACTACAAGAGATTGTTGGAGGGGGAAAAAAAAACAGAAAATCTGAACTTTTATAGAGATGGAAACAAACTATGGAAACTAGTGAAAGCCATGAATAATGAAGGACCAAGAAACAAACAAATAACAATTAAACAAGGAAATACCTTGCTTACAGGGGAAAAGGCTGCAAATGCACTAATGGAACACTATACCAGTGCAAACCACATTGATATTACAACCGAACAGAAGAAAGCAATCAAAGATAAACAGATACATAATAGTAATACAGAGACGGCAGCAGAATATATGATGGCAAATCTAACAATGGAAGAAATGGAACAGGCAATGAATACCCTAAAAAAGAAGAAATCACCAGGAAAGGATGGAATCACAAATGAAATGCTAATAGGACTAGGCACTAAGGCAAAAAAGAAACTACTAGCAGTCCTAAATTACAGCTGGAAGAGAGGGATGGTCCCACAGGCATGGAAGGAAGCTATACTAATACCAGTCCCAAAGAAAACCAACTCTTAACACCACACCAACCAGGATTAAGAAAGTACAGATCCACTGAAGATCAAATAACCTATATAGCTCAGGAAATAGAGGATGCCTTCCAAGAGAAAAAGCACACACTAGCGGTCTGGACAGACTTAGAAAAAGCATTTGATGAAGCATGGAAGGAAGGACTGAAAGTAAAACTGCAAAAAAATGCATGTTTGTGGGAAAGTGTACAAATGGATCAGCCACTACCTTGAGAACAGAACTGCCAGGACAAAAGTACAAGGACAAACCAGCAAAAAGATGCTGTTTGAGCAAGGTGTCTCCCAAGGAGGAGTTCTTTCACCAACATTATTCCTAGCATAATATAAATGACAGCACGGAAAATTTTCCAGCCAGAGTACACACATCCTCCTTTGCAGATGACCTAGCCATATGGACATCTGAAGAATATATTAGTACAGCTAACAGCAGAATACAGCAAGCCTTATTAGCGCTAGAGGACTGGTCAAAATCATGGCTAGTGAAGATAAGTGAGGAGAAAACAACATGCACAGTGTTCTCCCTCTCAAATGAAACTCTCTAAGCTGGTATTGAATGGAAAAATATTGCGCCATGAAGAAAATCCAAACTATCTTGGAGTCACCTTTGAACGTCGCCTGACATGGAAGACACAGGTTGAGAAAAATCGATCAAGAGCAAGGCAAAGAATGACAATCATGAAAAAGCTTGCTGGTACAATGTGGGGAGCAGATGAAGAAAGTTCTCAAGAAGGTATAAACTGGACGGGAGAGGCCAGTACTAGAGTACAGCTCTGCAGCTGGGCAACAGCAGCAGAGAGTCCAAAATCAAGGAAGTTAATCCCAAAAAGAAGCCTTGAAGACAACACCTATTAATGAACTAGAAAACAAATCACTTGTTTACAATCAATGCAGGATAGAAGAGATAGTAGAGCCCAGCAACAAGCAGAAAAATATAGAAGATCGACAGACACACGATGTATGAAAGGTTTAATGGTAATGGAAAGGGAAGACTGAAGCTAAGCAACTTTGTAGAAACTGCAAAAAAGAAAGATTAGGACAGATCCTATACTTAACTTATCAGCAGTCAACCCCATTTACAATGCACACAAGCTCCCAGCTTGAGACAGCAGCAACTGCCTGAGATGATAGCAAATATTCCTGGTATTAAGAAAAAGAAGACTCAGAGTGAAACAGAAAGAAGAGAAATAAGCCCTAAACTACATAAAAGAACATTACCCAAGCAGCAATTGGACCCATGCATATACAGATGGATCAGCCAAAAATCCAATAGAGAATGGAGGAGGAGGAATTCTCCTAAATTTAAAAAATGGTGTGAAAAAAAAACAGTCAGTGGCAACTGGAAAATTTCAAGTAACTTCAAAGCAGAGGTAGAGGCTTTGAAAACTGCAGCAGAAATGCTCTTGATGGAGGAAAATAAAGAGATGCAAATAGCTATCTTCACAGATGCAAAGTCAGCTGTCTCAATACTGAAGAGCAAAAACAGCATATAACTATCAGACCTAAGAACAGTACCACGGGCAATGCCAGAAATCCAAAAAAGTTGTAATACAGTGGATCCCATCACATTGCAGTATACCTGGAAATGAAGAGGCTGACAGACTAGCAAAAGAGGGTGGACGACTACCACAGCTTGACATAGACATAACCTATAATGAGGCAAAGAGGTTGATAAAAAGCACTTATAGAACCAAATGGGAATCAGAGCATCCAGGCCACCAGAAAGATGATGCATATTACAAACTCGACTGAAGAGAACAAGTAGCAATCATCAGACTCCGCACAGGACATAACAGGCTGAAATACCACTTGTTCAATAAACTAAAGATAGGAGATACCAATGAATGTAATTATGGAACTGGTAAAATGACAGCTAAACATTTGCTACAGGAGTGCCCAATATATGCAGAACAGAGAAAGATATTTTGGCCCACACCTGCTTCATTTGAGGACAAGCTCTATGGAGATATCAACAAGCTCAAGTTGACTGCAGCTTACTTTAACTACATTCAGGTTGACATCTAAAGGTGCATGAAGAAGTACTTAGACTGCCACACTTCATACCACAGGTATGTCGGTAGCAAAAGCGTCCCAGAGGCATGAAATGGAATATTGCTTGGCTAGCAAATCCATTAAGTGGAAAGTCTGAATCGAAAGCTCACTGTGTGGATGTCATCTGCAGACTGCATTCTTCTAGTTTCCGGAGGAACATCTTGTGGTGACTGGAAGGCCCAATATACGGAAGTGAGGCTAAGCAGTCATGTGCAGGACGTGACGATTCCTTGGGTGAGCCCAGTACCAGAGCGCTATGTGTCGGCTCTGCAATTATGGAAGCCTCCTTGGATGGCGGGGAATGCCCATGGTCTGCCCCTGCCTTCCCTTGAGGGCTGACCAGGATGTCCTCGGCTGTTCTAAATGGCCCAGCTGGGATGGGGGAATAACACCACAACAGACGATTAACCAGGTCAGCAAATGCCCGCAGAAGTCGGATGTGTCGGCCTAACGGCGCATGAACGCAGCTCTGCTGTAAATAGGCACAACGCAATCACGTCCGATAAAAAAAACTCTGGATGAACGCAGAAGAAGAAGATCTCTCTCTCTCTCTCTCTCTCCTCTCTCTCTCTCTCTCTCTCTCTCTCTCTCTCTCTCTCTCTCTCTCTCTCTCTCTCTCTCTCTCTCTCTCTCTTTCACAAGCATCTCGATATACTCAAGAAGCAGACGTACATTTGTAAAGTAAATAAATGATATGCTTTTCTAAAGTCTCGCTAAGACACCGGGAATGTCTTTTGCAGAAACATGATCGCCTAAGCTAGGGATGCTCAGACTCTGTGGCATGCTCAAAACGCACACACAAAAGCGCTGACTGTTAATTTAAAATTTCAGCAGATATTGTCTCCTTACAGCGAATAAACAAGCCTGCTGTTTATTTTAGATTACGTTCACCCCGTTCACTTATTTTAAAAGAAACATGTTTCCTTCAGTCTCATTGGTTAGAAATGACACTATGTAGCTGGTTGATCTTTTAACTCTCCCAAAACAAACACTCTCGACACATTTACCTGCTCTCTGCAGCTGATTCGGAATTGCCAAGATGTCCTTTCGCTCAGAAGTTGAGAAGTTTGAAATTGCCCTTTAGAAATTAGCTGCGTTGTGTTTAAGTCTAGCGTATCAAGGCGAGGAACTTCTCACACTGTAAGTACACGGCCAAGCCTTCACTAAGGTACATGTCAGGGTTTAGGTTAATGGCGGCTAATGCTGGGTCTTACATGATTTTCTAGTCTGTTGGATATTCCTCTTGAATTTGCCGATGTGCAAGACAAAGAATCGGCACATTTTCTATGCACAAATTACAGAAAAAAAACAATCAGAGGATAGAAAAAGAAACATGGTGATAAAGAAAGTTGCACGTTTGGGTTGCCATTTAGTTGCAGTGGTTTAGAGAGTGCTACTCTTGCGTCTAATTGACTGAGTAAATCAACTGAAGCGGAAAGTGGAAATGATCGGCTTTACGAGAATACAATCACTAGTGACAACATGGACGTTGCAACTAGAAAGGCTTCATCAATACACAAAATAGAAGTCGACGCTAATACCATTACATTTACACATCGATCGACCCAGGAACCTTCACAATTAATTACAACACAGTTCCTATGTTCGTTTGCTCTCTCTCTCTCTCTCTCTCTCTCCTCTCTCTCTCTCTCTCTCTCTCTCTCTCTCTCTCTCTCTCTCTCTCTCTCTCTCTCTCTCTCTCTCTCACACACACACACACACACACACACACACACACGCTCGCGCGTACATCTATCTATCTGCCGATGTACAAGAAATAAAGTTTATATTCACAAATAGCCGTTTTTAGCCAGATCTTGAAATCAGTATTAGCATTTAGAGAGATTACCAACACATTACAAATGAGAATTGTCAAATATTACGTATATTCAACGCTACTAAGAAAGCACTTTACAATACAATCTTCCTACAAACGTTATGCTACCAACGCCGAAACCTGGACAATGACAGAAAAATAGAAAAGAAAAATCACAACAACAGAAATGAGATTCCTGAGAATACTCAACGTATCAAGAAGAGATAAGATCAGAAATGAAGAAATCAGGACTAAAGTGGGGGTTATAGCTGCACTAAGTTTTATTAGAAAGCAGCAAATAAAATGGTTTGGCCATGCAAGTAAGTTACCAGTGAATAGCATACCACAACAAGCAATGATGTACAGACCAGATGAAACAGAGGAAGAGGCCGACCACGTAAACGTTGGACGGGGGGAATAGCAGAGTCCATGGGAATATCGATACAGGAAGACCATAATCGGGCACTCTCACGATGCTTATACTTCACCTAGACACCGCAAGGTACAAGAAGAACATAATATGAGATGAGATGATAATGAGATGTGATTCAACGCTGTATGGCGTGGAAGCCAGGACATTGAACAAGCAACTAAAAAGTTGAAAAAATGTCCTGTAGATGTGGATATACAGAAGAATAAGTCGTATTTCATGGAAACAAAAACAATCAAATAGAAAAACGGAAACGTAGGAAACGTTCTAGAAAAACGGAATGAAAAGAGAGTTGATGAAAGAAATAAAAAAGAGGTAATTGAAATATTTCGGCCACGTTAGAAGACATAACACTCTTATAAAAACCATACAGGAGGGCAAGGCTGAGGGCAAGCGAGCAAGAGGTAGACAACGATACAAGTGGGAAGATAACATCAAGAAATTGACGAACATCAGTCTGACAATGTACAGTCTAGGCGAGACACAGACAGTGTTGGAGATCCATTGTCGCCTTCATTGTGGAGACGACACCTGATTTATTGATTGACGATAGGATTAAATCTTTTATTAAAATATAAAACGTCTCTTAGCTGAAGATGTGGAAAGGCATGAATGCTGGGGCACAATAAAAATACTGTGTGGCGAGCCTATAGGTTCAAGTCATGGAGCTGGATTCACGTGTCTTCGGGACCTCCTCAGTTAAGCGAGTTCTGTGTAGTTTTCTATTCTACAATTACCCCGACCCCGTTCAACCTCAGAAGATAAGTTATATTAGGATCCACGGCCTGGTTCAGATTAATAACCATGTAACCGAGTCAGCCACAATTCGGATATTAATTTGAATGGATTGTTGTCCAAAGTGGATAATGTTATAATATGATACGTGTAGTTCTTTTTTATTTTTTATGTAGCTGCTAAAAATTAGTTGCATGTCTTCTACGGGACGTTGCAATTAACCCCAGAATGTATTAACTGTTTGTAATTTAATGGGCAATTTAGTTTAAAAAGTGTTGCATTACTTTCTGAATGGCCGACGCCTCATACCATTGAAAACAGCTAAGTGGTCAGCTTCCAAATCGACTTTGTAGAATCTAGTTTTACTATCACCTAAGCCACATCGGGTGTAGTTGTTTCAGTGACTTTGTTAGGGTGAGCACAGACTCCCTACGATGTTTAGCGGCAGGCAAGGACCAGTAGATAACCTGCACAGCTCCCTTTCATCCAGAGACCCCTTCTCCCACCCACCCACCCCCCCCCCCCCACGATGTTTAGCGGCAGGCAAGGACCAGTAGATAAACTGCACAGCTCCCTTTCATCCAGAGACCCCTTCTCCCACCCACCCACCCAACCCCCCACGATGTTTAGCGGCAGGCAAGGACCAGTAGATAACCTGCACAGCTCCCTTTCATCCAGAGACCCCTTCTCCCACCCACCCACCCACCCCCCACGATGTTTAGCGGCAGGCAAGGACCAGTAGATAACCTGCACAGCTCCCTTTCATCCAGAGACCCCTTTCTCCCACCCACCCACCCACCCCCCACGATGTTTAGCGGCAGGCAAGGACCAGTAGATAACCTGCACAGCTCCCTTTCATCCAGAGACCCCTTCTCCCACCCACCCACCCACCCCCCACGATGTTTAGCGGCAGGCAAGGACCAGTAGATAACCTGCACAGCTCCCTTTCATCCAGAGACCCCTTCTCCCACCCACCCACCCACCCCCCACGATGTTTAGCGGCAGGCAAGGACCAGCAGATAACCTGCACAGCTCCCTTTCATCCAGAGACCCCTTCTCCCACCCACCCACCCACCCCCCACGATGTTTAGCGGCAGGCAAGGACCAGCAGATAACCTGCACAGCTCCCTTTCATCCAGAGACCCCTTCTCCCATCCACCCACCCCCCACGATGTTTAGCGGCAGGCAAGGACCAGCAGATAACCTGCACAGCTCCCTTTCATCCAGAGACCCCTTCTCCCACCCACCCACCCACCCCCCACGATGTTTAGCGGCAGGCTAGGACCAGCAGATAACCTGCACAGCTCCCTTTCATCCAGAGATCCCTTCTCCCACCCACCCACCCACCCACCCACCCCCTCCAGTGGATAGACAAGACAGAAGTTTGACTGTAGGCAAGGACTGGAAGATATAACCTGTACAGTTTTCTTTGATCCGAAGGTCTCCCCCAGTGGATAGACAAGACCGAAGCTTGACGGTAGGCGAGGGTCATAGGAGAAGATAGACAGGTGCCGCCAGCAGGACAAGACTTCTGTCTGTCATAGGAGAAGATAGACAGGTGCCGCCAGCAGGACAAGACTTCTGTCTGTCATCTACTGCCTATGGTACCTTGCTGTGTAGACCGGGGGATTAAGGCTGCCTGGCTAGTGCAGTCGCCGCCAACTGTGCCGGTTAGGGTTTTATTTTTGCCCCCCCCCCCCCCCCCCCCCCCCCCCCCGACAGAATAAAAGTCATCGCCTTAACGAGGATTTGGACCGAGGTCTCCCAAAGGAAAACCCGGCATTCTAGCCACTTGGGCAGCCGCTCCTCGACAAGACATCACGCGCCCTATATACAGAATGGAGGCGGAAGCAGCCAGTGAACGTGTCTCAAATCCACGTGCCATCATCATTATGTGCCCAGCCAACTGGCGTATGCGTTCATGTCTTTCCACACATCTCGGTCACTGGCGCTCTGTCTCAAAGGAGAGATGATATTCAGTCTATCCAGCATTTTCTCTTTCGATTTGCTTGTGTCTCTGTACTCGCGGATATTTCCAGCCATCGCGATGCCTCTTTTCTTAAGACATAACCAAACAATGCTGTTTCTTTGTCTTATAGATTGAGATGTTTTTTTTTTTTTTTTTAACATATCCTTTACAGGACATTGCTGTCAACACCAGCATCTTTCAGCTGTATGTTGATTTCTTGGCAAGATTACGCTCAGTAGTTTGCCATTGCTTTCTGAGCGGCCGGCTCACATACCCCGTAAGTTATCGATGCGATTCGAACCACCGCTGATTCTTACCGTCATCACGTTAACCCACGAGAGTATACGAGATTACGGAGAAAAGTCATAACCTCTAAGCCACGAAGCCGGCAGTTTAATCCTTATCGGTCGACCTGTTCAGCGTGGGAGATACTGTTAGTAGTCACGATGCCGTCCGCATAGCTCTTGGTGTCACTGGGACCTGCAAGCTTCTCTACTACCAGGCTGAGACTCGGTACAGGAGAACGCATTATGGAAGTTCACGGAAGCCAAAACCACAGAGAACAACTTGGCATCTTATCCAGCACTTCAAGCATGAGTCCTCTAGCCCTCAGAAAACAAATACAACCCCTGATTGTCTGGTTCTAACTTCCTATCTCAAATATCAAACTCACACCCGCCGCCCCGGCTGCACGTGTGAACGCGGAAGGCCAAGGCTAATGAAACAAGATGGATAAATAAAGTCACCGGTGTTCGTATCGGGGCCACAGACACGAAAAATACTTCCAGGGCTCGGCAAATTGAACACACGTACAGCTGAGAGTATGTACGCTTGTCTTGTGTCCATGGCTACATTTGCTTCAAATTTCCCGATCCGGGGATAAAGATGGAAGGTTCTGAATATGGTGAGCTGTGCACACGTGTTCTTCTGAAATTGTAGTTCTCACAAATAAACAGAAATTCAGTGACATGCAATGAGAAAAAGAGTGTTAACGTTCTAAATAGAGCATATACTGTTGTGTAGATATGTTTTTTTTTGCGCTCGCTTGCTTTTAACTCAAGTGTAGTCCAGGCACACTACTACTAGTGTGTGGATTAGCTTTCCCTATTAACAGTGACCATCGCCATCTGCCGAACCCATCTGCCGAACTCCTTACCTCGACATCAGCACACCGGGTGTTTAAGAACACGCGTTATTATCCATTCAGCCATGCTGACCCACTTTTGTTGTATAAATATGAAATACTGACAATAAAAAAGCACGCTGAGAAACATCTAATGGTAATGGAAAGAACAACAGATTGAATGGTTTGGTCGCCTCACAAGAATGCCCTGGTATTATCTGCCACAAAGAGCCACACTGGTGAAACATAACGGATACAGAGCAAGGGAAGTTGGCAGGGCATTTGATGATGATATTAAACGCTACAGTGGCTTAGACAGAACAGTGACACTGTGAAGGCCTCTGAGGTGTTTATGCTCGTGGCTACCGTTGCATTCGCATTTTCCTCACGTTGGACTGGTAGTTTGTGGTTCCGTCGCCCTGCTACTGAGTTGAGTGCGTGGCGCGACGCTGTGAGCTGTGAGTTACGTGTGAAATACTCTTAAATCTGCCCGAGGTTTGGAGCGTGAACTGCATGTTCAGAGCAATGGCGGCTGGCTATGTCCCAGAATTGACCGGTTTTTGTGCCTTATGCAGAAATGTGTGGCTGCTGGTCTTCTGGTTGACTGCTGCTTCCTTTGACGATGAACTGTGCTTTCGTGGAGGACTGTTGTTTTGGAATTCTGGAGACGGCATTATTACAGTGAAATGTGTTTTTTTTTACATCTGTCCGAGGTGTTGTGGTGTGAACTGCATGCTCGAAAATGGCGTAGCTGGCTAGATAACATCTAGAAACGGAACAACATCTATAAATATCTGCATGTATGGCGGCTGGTGTGTCGCAGAAGCGACCGGTTTTTCTTGCTTTATGCAGAAATGTGTGGCTGCTGGTTTTCTAGTGACTGCCGTTTCCATCGATGATGAACTGTGTTTTCGAGGAGCACTTTTGTGTTGGCATTCTGGCGACGGCATTATGTACAGTGAAATGTTTCTTTACATCTGTTCGAGGTTGTTTTGTTGCGTGAACTACATTTCGGAGACAGAATGGCGTGGTTGGCTAGAAAACATCTAGAAACGGAACAACAACATCTAGAAATATCGAGACTTTGTAGGCGAACATCTGGTTGGGAAAGTGACTGTCAATTCCATCAAGGATGAACTGTATGTTTCGTAGAGGACTTTTGTGGTGACATTCTGGCGGTGGCATTATGCACAGTGTGCCTGAGCGGGTCGTTGTTTGTCGAGACTCCTGTCTTTTCCACTTTTCACATGGGGCAGTGGGGAACTAACGCGACTAACGACTAACGACTTGATTGTGCGCCATGTTTGGTCTCAACCTACTGTTTGTTTTGCACTTTACCAGTTCAGTAAAGCTGTGGCAGTTGGGAAGCTTGACAGTGAACATATTCCTTATGTCTATTCTGAGAAGTGACGTTATTAAAAGTTACTTGCCTGTCATTTACAGGCCGTGATAATCAACCCGGATACTTTTTTATTGTTTGCGATTTTCTGATAATTTTAATTTTAAAAAGGTGCCATTGCTTTCTAAAATGCCGACGCTCATTGTGAAAATCACAGCAAAGCTATCTGCTACCAAATGGAACCTGGTATGTCGAGATTGTGAAATTGGTCATTACCCTTAAGCCACAAACCCCAACATAACATGGTTAAACACAATAATTAAAAGACCACCAGACGACACAACCACATGGTGAAACGCAATAAGTAACAGACCACCAGACGACACGACCATATGTTCATGGTTAAACACAATAAATAACAGACTACAAGACGACACAACCCTATGTTTATGGTTAAACACAATAAATAACAGACTATCAGACGACACAACCACGTGTTCATGGTTAAACACAATAAATAACAGACCACCAGACGACACAACCACGTGTTCATGGTTAAACACAATAAATAACAGACTACCAGACGACACGACCATATCAGTTATCCGTTATCAGTTATCAGTTGGGGTATCTTCATTGCACTCCGGACATGTCCATAGGTGCTCAGATCCCCCCCCCCCCAGCATATGTATCAGCGTCCGGTGGTTAATAGTGCCAGTTCTGTGTTGGTTGACGAGGCGCCTTGTTTTCCCGATGTACCTCTCGCGTCTGGCCGTGCCGATTCTTACTCCCAAGTCTTTCATCCTGGACAGCGATGTGGATTCACTGAAGTCAAAGTCCTCTGTTCTCGCCATATCTTTGAGGACGTTCATTTCCCTCGACTCCCGCATGTCCCTGGACGAAGATGAAGGTGACTTTACTGACAACAGACTTCGGCAGCGACTCAGTCCTCTGTCTACGTACAGATCCAGCTTCGACCTTCTGAATCAGGCTCATTGAATCACTTAGTACACACACGTTGGTATAATGCTGTGATTCCAGCCATATGAAAGCCTGTGTAACTGCCATCACCTCCATCGTCATGCTACTCGTGGTCACAGAGTGGGCACCACTGGATTCTTGAACGGTTCGGCCCGCTGAACGGGCTATAAATGCCCACGCACATCTCTGCTGCTTTACAACAGATCCATCTGTATAGATGAGCACTTCGGGGCTATATGATTGATCATAGATGAGCGCGTTAACCTCTGCATTGACAGCGGCAGGGTTCTGCTCTCTGCACCGTCTGTCGAGTGTGATAATGCAGGAGAAAGTGCACTTAAAAGCTGGAGGGACCGGCACCCATTCCTTGCCGGGGTTGATACTGGTAAGACTGCAGACCTGTCTGACGACATCTTCCGCCCGACCCATCCATGATTTGCCCCTCTTTAGCCTGTCACCCTTTTCTCTGAATATAGCGTCATGCAGAGGGTGCTGCTCATCTGCACTTATTTTTAAGTATGCACGAGCTCTCCAGATCTTGATCCTGTGTTCCATTGTCGGGAAGTCAAGGAGGTATCTCATTGCTACACAGCTGGTGTCTCTCGTGCAGCCCAAAATGATGCGCATGGCTTCGTTTTGTACCTTTTCAAGTCTTCCAATCTGTGTAGGGCTGACAGTGGGGATGGCCAGGGCATACTCGATGCGTGAAAGCACCAGTCCTTGGAACAGAAGTATTAGCAGTCTTTGCTCGATATTGGCAGTCGCCATGACTTTCATTGCTGACAAACCTTTTCGAGCTTTCGTTATGACATAATCGACATGATCTCTGAAAGACAGGCTACGATCAAGCCTCACGCAAAGATATGTCATTGACTGGGTTCTACTCAAAATGCTCCCATCCATTCTTACTGCCAGCAGGTCTGTGTGTTCACAATATGGTTATTTAGGGAGAACCATGTAACCGATGCCTTTGCAGTGTTGACAAGGGCACTGGCATCAGCACACCATGAGGAAATTCGATCTAGTTCGCCCTGCATATCATTGGCAACCGCCTGTCTATCTCGACCCTGTCGATACACGAGAATGTCGTCAGCAAATGACAGTCCTACCCCTCCCGTCCAACTGTTGTTCAGTGATCGGCACCGTATACACGTTGAATAGTACTGGTGACAGCAGTGAACCCTGCGGCAATCCTGGACATATCGTTATCGGCTCAGAAGACCAACTCCCGCATCTTAGCACCACCTTCCTTTGGAGCAGAACTGCAGCTATCCATCGTACAAGGTGAGGGTGCACTTTCAGTCTGAGGAGGGTTTGCATCAAGTGCTCGAAAGATACTCTATTATATGCGTCCTCTAAGTCTATGGCGGCCGCACATGTCTCTTCTCTGACCTGAAATCCTTCGACCATATGTTCATGGTCAAACCCAATAAATAACAGACCACCGGACGACACGACAATATGTTCATGGTTAAACACAATAACAGACACCAGACGACACAACCCTATGTTCATGGTTAAACACAATAAATAACGGACCACCAGACGACACGACCTTATGTTCATGAACCGAACCTACCTTATACATACTATCTCCCAGCGCGTCCTTGGTCACACACCCAGCAGACGACACAACCACACGTTCATGGTTAAAAACAATAAATAACAGACCACCAGACGACACAACCATATGTTCATGGTTAAAAACAATAAATAACAGACCACCAGACGACACAACCATACGTTCATGGTTAAACACAATAAATAACAGACCACCAGACGACACAACCATATGTCCATGAACCTACCTTATACATGGTGTCTCCCAGCGCGTCCTTGGTCACACACCCAGCAGACGACAAAAATCCAAACTCGATATCCTTTATATTTTTGCCCTTCTGGTTTCCTTGACTGCACTCATTGGCCAGGTTCTCGTTCTTCAGATTGTCTATCTTGGTGGCGTCCACGAGCAGCCCCGTGTGGTGCGTGCGCGAGGGCGGGAGTTTGCTGCAGCTGGCGATGTTCTTTCGCCGGTTATCCATCCTTTTCATGATGACGATGATGAGAACAACGGTGATGCTCAGGAGGATGGTGACGCAGACTAGGGTCAGTGTGATGATGATGTATTGGTCACCCAGGAGTCCAGTACTGCCGGCTGTCTCGTTGCCACCCGCCACGTGAATGTAAAATGTGCGAACGTCTGAGAGAGGTGGGGTTCCGGAGTCCATGACAACGATGGTGAGTTTATAGGTACCGGTGTCTCTGCCTGGTTGGGGTGAAAGTGAGAATGTGAGAATGCTAGCAGGATACAACAAGTCAGCTCAGGTCGTAGCAATTACAGGTGATACTATAAGCCAGGATGGTGATGATGATAATGGTGACGTGCATCTTTATCTGATGATGATGATGGCGTGAATCTTTATCAAATGATGATGATGATGATAATAATCTTAATGGCATGGATATTATGCTGACGATATGTGCAGTGGTGGTATTCTATGCAAGGGTGGTGATGATGATGACGAGAATGCTGATGATGATGATGATGAGAATGATGATGATGATGATGATGATGATGATTATGATGATAATGATGATGATGATGATGATGATGATGATGATGATGATGATGATGATGCTGATGATGATGATGATGATGATGATGATAATGATGATGATTATGATAATGATGATGACGATGATGATGATGGTGATGATGATGATGATGATGATGATGATGATGATGATGATGATGATGATGATGATGATGACGTGGAAGCTGATGATGATGATGATGATGATGATTGCGTTGGTGGTACTCTAAACAAGGATGCTGCTGATGATGATGATGATGGTTCCGGTAGTGGTTCTATAAGCAAGCAAAGATGATGATAATGATGAAATGGATGGCGATTATAATGATCACCGTGGTCATGGTAGTAAATGTAGTTGTTGTATACTAAAACGACATTAGAACATACCATGCAAAAGAAATTGCATTCAAGATATACTACCAGGCCCTCTTAATTCAAGCAAGGAACAGAGTCCCATCATCACTGTTTTACCATGAATTTTGAATTCAAGCAACACAAAGAAAGTACACTCACAACTATGCTACCAGGCCTTGTAATTCAAGCAACAAACAGAAATTACAATCACAACTATACTACCAGGTCTTGTAATTCAAGCAAGGGAAAAAAAAGAGAATACAATCACAACTATGCTACCAGGCCGTGTAATTCAAGCAAGAAAAAAGAAAGTACAATCACAACTATGCTACCAGGCGTGTAATCCAAGCAACAAAAAGAAAGTACAATCACAACTAAGCTACCAGGCCTTGTAAATTTAAGCAACAAAACCAAAGTACAATCACCATTAGCTATCAGGCGTTGCAATTCAAGCAACAAAAAGAAAGTACAATCGCAAGCATGCTACCAGGCCTTGTAATTCAAGCAACAACAAAAAAGAAAGTACAATCACAACTATGCTACCAGGCCACTTTAGCTACGGGTACTAAAATGAAGCAACCAACACAACGTGCAATCACCACTGTACAACCACGGCTACTGAACTGAAGCAATCACCACTGTACAACCACGGCTACTGAACTAAAGCAATTACCACTGTACAGCCACGGCTACTGAACTAAAGCAATCACCACTGTACAGCCACGGCTACTGAACTAAAGCAATTACCACTGTACAGCCACGGCTACTGAACTAAAGCAATCACCACTGTACAGCCACGGCTACTGAACTGAAACAATCACAATTGTACAACCACGGCTAGTGAACTGAAACAATCACCACTGTACAACCACGACTACTGAACTAAAGCAATCACCCCTGTAAAGCCACGGCTACTGAACTAAAGCAATCACCACTGTAGAGCCACGGCTACTGAACTATAACAGTTACATAAAACACAATGAACTCACCACTGTAGAGCCACGGCTACTGAACTATAACAGTTACATAAAACACAATGAACTCACCACTGTAGAGCCACGGCTACTGAACTATAACAGTTACATAAAACACAATGAACTCACCACTGAGCTCTCTTGTCCTCTTGACTCTGCCCTGGTTGTCCACCTCAAATCTCCCGCTGTCGTTTCTGGCAGAGACAGTGTACACAATAAAGCCATTCCTCCCACTGTCCCTGTCTACCACATCCAGCATCAGCAGAATCGCCGGAGCGTCAGAGCCCGTCCCTGCAGTGAATGACAGCTCCGACACATTGGGATGCAGCACTTGTGGAGTGTTGTCATTTTCGTCTTTCACCCCAATGACAACGGTGGCTGTATCGCTAAGTGGGGGTTCCCCTTTGTCAGTCACTCTAACTTGAAACTCATACGATGTCCTAGATTCATGATCAAGCTGCCCGGTCAAATACAAGCTGCCATTTGGCCGGACTTCAAATGGCAAATTATTATCATCCAGCTGCTCATACGCTAACATGTCCTTGGGCAATTTACCTTCAGCAAAGTTGTTCATGCTATCCTTTATACCTTTTCCCGATCCTGGTATTATGGACATTTCTAGCTGCCCGTTTTTACCTTCCTCAAAATCAAAAGCTTTGATCTCACCTATCAAATCGCCAAGGCGAGAATATTCCGAGACTGCGATGTTGAAACGACTTTGTGTGAAGTAAGGCACATGGTCATTTTCGTCCACAATGTTGACACTCACCACAGCTTTGCTGGATCTTCGCGGATTTCCTTTGTCTTCAGCTACCACTGTCAAATTGATTTGCCTCTTCAGCTCGTAATCAAAGGAGGTCATGACTTTAATGGATCCGGTGCTGGGGTTAATGACGAACTCACTGTTAGACACATCCTGCAGGTTGTAAGTGACGCGGCCATTATCAGTGTCAGGATCATCGCGGTCCACGGCTGTCACTTTGAGAATCTCTTGGTCGACGTCATTGTTTTCCCTGAACGTAACCCGAAATGATGTGTTAGTAAACTCGGGGATGTTGTCGTTTTCGTCGTTGATTTTCACCTGAAAAGATTCTGAAACACTCAAAGGAGGCAATCCGGCATCAGAACACTCAACGGTCAGATTGTGGGAAGGTATGGACTCCCTGTCCAACGATCTGGCAACAATGACGTTGTATTCCTTAAGATCGTAGTTCTGCAGCTCGAAGTATTTCTCTGTATTCAGTTTGCAGTGTACAACGCCGTTGGGTCCCTTGTCTGTGTCTCTGACCAGGATGTGCGCTACTGCAACCCCAAGATTTGCGTATTCGGAAATGGATGAGTAATTATTTGTGGAGAGATAGCTGAGCAACAGCTTTGGCCTACTGTTAATAGTGTCTTTCACCTGGATCGAGGCCGTAGTTTTGGTAGTGAAGGGCTGATCGGCCAGGTCGCTAGCTTCCACATCGATGGTGTACAGCTCGGTTTCGGCGTCCTGGAAGTCCCCGATGAGTCTTAGGTCCCCAAGTGTCTCATCGATGCTGAACATGGACAGTATCGATGCTGGTTGCTGGGGACTGAGGCGGTATCTGATTTGCCCGTTTTTCCCTGAGTCCAAATCTGTGGCCGTTAGTGTGAACAACAACGATCCTTGTTTAATGGTTTCGTCCACAACTTTGGCATAGTTTTCTTGGGTGAACTTTGGAGCATTATCATTCACATCTTCTACCGTAATCTCAACGTACAGAACTCCCTCTTTCTGCGGAGTTCCTCCATCATGAGCAACAATTCTCAGAGAGTAGGAATCTTTTGTTTCGTGGTCCAGTTCTTTGACGACTCGTAGCATAAGGTTTGTGTTCGACTTCGAGTAGGACAGTTCAAATGGCGTATCTTTGGGTAATATCTCATATCCCTGCAGAGAATTATTCCCGGTATCCTTGTCAACTGCCGATGGCAAAGGAAATGAAGTTGGGATCTGTACAGACTCGGATATTGTAAGGACCGTAACGTTTTCTCTAAACCTCGGAGAGTGGTCATTCACATCGATTACGTCAACGCTGACCAGAACTTTCCGGAAGAACTGAGTATGTGTGGATTGAATAACGATCTGAAGATCAATGACGCAGGTTGCGTGGAACTGACAGACGACTTCGCGATCCAGTATCTCAGTGGAAGACAAGCTCAGATCGCCAGTTTTATCATTCAATGCGAAATATTTCCGCAAGTTGGAATCAATGCTGAGTAAACTGTACTTCATGTAGGCAAGGCTTGCTTCAGATACTTGTGTGGCCAGAGAGATGGAGTTTGGGATGTTGCCAATCAGCGTTCCTAGTTTGGTTTGTTCCGGAACGGAGTACAGCACATTCTCTGCCGACCCCAAGGAAACAAGGTTCAATAGAACAGTCATCCAGGCGGCTTGGAGAAACATGACGGAAAAGTCCTGACTAGTTACTTATCGAAAATACTGATTGCGCAGAAGTAAATAAAGTCCAAGCAGCTTTGCTGGTTTATGCCTCAGTAGGCAAAGCCCTGATACAAAATGAAATACCCTAGTTTATAATATTTTTTTTTCCACACAAACGACTATGATTATAATATACTGTTTCACACAAACGACTGTGATAAGTCATATACTGTTTCACACAATCGACTGTGGTAAGACAAGTCTGTCAAACACTGTTTCCAACAATCCTTGGTGGTGATTTCCTTAAATCCCTCTAGAAAAGCGGTACATCCGAATAGAGAGTATGTTCGGATGTGGTCATGTGATCAACCTAGGAGTGGACTCTGGGACAGCTTCTTGCTTGTTGTGTTTTGCAGGTCCTTGATTGGAAAATAAAAATAGAACAAATTGTCAAAACGCCATTACAATCTTTGGACAACAATCACCTTCAAATTCATTTCCTGTTCACAGGATTATTAATCTGAGCCAGCGGTGGACCCTAATATAACTTCTCTTTCCGGTTGAACGGGTAGGGTAATGGTATAAACGAATCGAGTGTTTTCTGTGGTGACACGAGACCAGTGGATCAGAAGGGAATCAAAGGCGTGATAAAAATAATGGTGGGATAGCGGTGCTCGCGTCTGGGGCTTAGGGAGTAGTAAAACGCAGTTTCACAATTCCCCGATATACTGACTCCATGGTTCTGGTTCGAAAACTGTCGCTGGCGATTTGAGAGAATATCGCTTTGTGTTCGATGGTATGAGATGTCAGTCGTTCAGAAAGCGATAAGCTCACTCGTGTACGCGAAGGTCAGCATGGCCGAATGGGTAAGAACGCGTGTTCTTAAACATGCGTTGTGCTGATTCCGAGGTTAGGGTTTAACCCCTAAACCGGACACTGTCATTTAAAGCCAATACAGTACCTTCGGTGTATAGCAGAGGGGTCTTTCAGCCTGAAGAATTAAGGCCGCCTGGCTAGTGCAGTCGCCGCGCCTACACCGGACAGCTGGACTAAAATGTTGACCTGTCGTCCTTGACTTCGGGACGTAAATTACAAGTACCTCTGAAGTCGGAGTGGGTTCGCCTGTTGGCGAGGGACACTGTTATCATAGAAAGCTAATCCACACGCAAAATTCAGCCCATCACTACTATAAATAGTGTGTATGGACGACACTTGAGTTCAAAGCGAGCGGGCCCCAAAAAAAAACTGTATGTAACAGTGTCTAGTAAATCACGCACATTCAATAAATGCTGAGGTTGATTGCAAAATTCTGTAAAGGTCAGTCAACTCACTGTCAGCATGCCAGGAAGGGAGCTGCGGTAGTTCTGTGGTTAGTCGCTCTCCTGCCAATCCAGTGATCATGGGTTCGAATCCGCACAGGTGGGGATGTTTTTAATTGTTATAGACATCTATGCCGATTCAGCCTGAAATGTTATAGACATCTAGGCTGATTCAGCCTGAAATGAGTACCAGAAATTGTTTTGGGAAGTACAAGCGGCCGTCGTGATATCTAGCACATCACTCACGGGGCGCCTATGTGTCGTTAAATCTATGGATATAGCACCTTTGCCCAATGCGTCTTACGGTAGGCATAAGGGTCATTTGACTTTTCACTCACACGCCAAGGAAAGCAAGCCTAGCCACACCATTCCCCTCCTCCAAATATAACATAGTGTTCAAGAACTTCATGAACTTACTTGCTAAACATTTAGTAGATGCGGTTTTTGTACACAGTGAACAAATGGTAAGAAGACAGAGATTATGGTCGCCTCTAAGAAAGAAAAAAAAAGAAATATACAGGTAAATGAGTATATTCTTAAACAAGTGTATCGGTACAATTATCTCGGAACAGTCATAACATCTGATGGGAAGTGTCTTGAAGAGATTAGAGAAGACTCGTTATGGTAAAGGTAGCATTTTTGCAAATTGGAAAACATACTCACTAATAAAAATATGTAAAATGCAACTAGAAAAAGAGTGTTGAAGTGCTACAGAGAATCTGTACTTTTGTATGGATGTGAAACGTGGATGATGAGCAGACAAGCTGAAAAACAACAGATGGCTGTGGAGATGTGGTTTCCGAGGAAAATATAAAGAATACCATGGACAGACAGAAAAACCAAAGAGCAGGTCCTACAAGAGGCATATGAAAGCTGCAAACTGATTAGAGAAATTAAAAGTAGGCAGTCAACGTGTTTAGGGCACGTTATTAGAAGAAATAAACTTAAGAACTTGGTGACAACTGTCAAGATTGAGGGAATAGAATAAGGGGAAGGCTGTGAAGTAAATACCTAGATGGCTTGACCACTTGGCATGGTCGAGACAAGAACACAGCTGATCTACGACTCTGGTGATGGTATAAGATGGCGAAACATGACCGCCTATGCATAATGGCTTATGATGAATGAATGAACTTGCCAAAAATGGATGAGAACAAGATATCAAAGTAAGAATTACAACATGCAAGAAGGACTTTCATGACCCTGAAAATGCTTGGAGAGAAAAGACATAAAATCCAGCACCGCCCTTAGAACACTGACTTCTAACGGCAAAGCAGTTACTGCTCAATGGGTCAGAAACACGGAGAACGGCAATAACATTTACTGTTCAGTTACAACCACTCATTAATCCGCGGGTACCGGCGCCCCGAAGGCGTTGTAAAGATTGGTAACACTGTAACACCCTGGCCAGTCATAAAAGGTGCCTAAAGAAGGTTGGCGTGGAAGCGGCTACTCCACAGAGTAGGACAATGCAGGGGGCGTCCAGCCATCCATGAAATGGCTACAATAGGTTTGACATGTGTGGTTGTGGGCGTATACTCCATAAGCAGTCTTAAAAACAGAAGAACATGAAATGGTAAGTGCCCAGAATAAAAGTACTAAAATTGTTTGACTGTCGTTGAGAAAACGTGAAGCGAATGGAGAAACCTTGGAGCTCATGGAGAAAACAAAATATAGGCCAGTGTATCAGAAGCAGAAATCAGTTCACATAAATATAATAAACGTAGTGTGTATGGAACAGAACATGAACATTAGCATCAGTAAAACAGAGGAGATGACTATAACCAAAGAAGAAAAAATCAACAAACATTCATCTAATAGAATACCTACTGAAGCAATGAAAGATCTTCAAGAATTTAGGAAATATAACATCTTCAAATGGCAAATCGAAAGACGAGATCGAAAATAGATGCATTAAGGCAAATCAACTCATTGGATAAATGGCGCCAATACTAAAGAACAAACGCGTATAAATAAATACAAAAAAGGCACTCTAC
Source organism: Cepaea nemoralis (assembly GCA_014155875.1). NCBI lineage: Eukaryota > Metazoa > Mollusca > Gastropoda > Stylommatophora > Helicidae > Cepaea > Cepaea nemoralis. The sequence continues at coordinate 20,246 of JACEFZ010000152.1, read as the reverse complement.
AACACAATATTCCTACAAATTCTATGCTTTTTTTTTTAGCATATCCTTTACAGGACAGCGCTGTCAACATCAGCATCTTTCAGCTGATTGTTGATTTCTTGGCAAGATTACGCTCAGTAGTCTGCCATTGATTTCTGAGAAGCCGGCTCACATACCCACACAAGTCACAAGTCATCAACGCGGCGAGATTCGCTACCGATTCTCGCGCAAGTTACGTTCCTCACGCAGATATACTGGATTACGGAGAAAGTCGCTAACTCCTAGGCCAGGGAGGGCGACAACTCTATGCTACCAATGCCAAGCCTAGACAATAAAACAAACAGAGAAAAGAAAAATTACAGCAACAGAAATGAGATTCCTGAGAAGAATACTCAATGTATCAAGAAGATAGAAAATCAAAAATGAAGAATTTAGGACTAAAATTGGGATTATAGCAGAGCTAGCCTGTTCTTTTGTATGGATGTGAAACTTGGACAATGTGCAGTCAAGCTGAATAACATTTGATGGCTACAGAAATGTGGTTTCTGAGGAAAATGCAAAGAATACCATAGACAGACAGAAAAACCAATGACCAAGTACTACAGGAGACAAATGAAAATCGTAGACTGATTAGAGAAATTAGACGTACACAGTCAAAATTTTTTGGATATGTTATGAGAAGAAATAGGGAACAGACCAAGAGGAAGACCAAGAGGAAAATACCTGGATGGCTTGGCCACATGGCATGGACGAGACAGGAACACTGAGCTGATCCACGACGCTGGTGATCGAGTGAAATGGCGAGTCATGACCGCCCACGCTTTCCGGCATGGCACATGATTGATTGAGATTTCATCAGAAAAGAGACAAAGTTAAATGGTTTGATCATATAACAAGGCTACCAACTAACAGTATACCACAACAAGCAATGATGTACAGACCAAACAGAAGCAGAAGAAGAGGTCGACCACGCGAACGATGGACAGGGAATTACAGAGTCCATGGGCATCTCAATCCATGAAGCCTATAAACGAGCATTCTCCCGCTGTTTATGCTTCACCTCGATACCGCAAAGTACAAGAGGAATAAGATATGATGATGAATCCGTAGTTAAAGGAAATATGCTGGTGTTGGAAAGGACACACGATAAGAAAGCTAGTGAAATAAATAAATGGAAAGTCCGTTTCTTTTCTTTGTGATACACGATTCGATATCAGGAAGAAAAATGTCCCCCTCGGGCAACCTGGCTTCTCAGCCTTGGTTATAACTTAGTTAGTTAGTTAGTTAGTTAGTTAGTTAGTTAGTTAGGTAGTCGCGGTTTCGACTTCACGGCAACGGGTCGTCCCCATATTGCTCCGTTCCTGTGCCAGTGAATATCACACAAAATGCTCCTCACTGCCCTATGTGAACAATGGAATAGACAGGAGTGTCAGCAAGCCAACAGCCCGCACAGGTACACTGTGCATAATGCCGCCGCCAGAATGCCAACACAAAAGTCCTCCACGAAAAATAGTTCATCGTCGATGGAAACGGCAGTCACCAGAAAGACTTCACTGACCCGGGTTTTATCCCATATGGCTCAGTCTCTTTCCGCAGGGCGACCCATCGAAAGCGCCGCACAAAGCACGAACTCCGTACCTACAGCGACGACTCCCAGGAGTTTCCTGAAAAAAGTACTCGTGAACCGAAAAGACAAACCAGTCAATCCAGCAACAGCCGGCCGCCATCGTTCCGAACACGCAGTTCACGCTAAAAATAACCGCGGACTGATGCAAAAGCATTCCACGCGAAATTCACAGCTCACAGTGTCGCGCCACGCACTCACTCAGTAGCAGGGTGACGGAACTGTACTACTCTACTGGCACCTGGCTGTCTTGGCAGACAGATAGTTTGTTACACTGGAAGTTAAACAAACAAAAAACAGCAAAATAACCTCCCTATAGCACAAAGCCTGGGCTGAATTGTAGAAACCATGTGTTGTCCTTGCAGCAGGATCTCTCTCTCTCTCTCTCTCTCTCTCTCTCTCTCTCTCTCTCTCTCTCTCTCTCTCTCTCTCTCTCTCTCTCTCTCTCTCTCGGCCTGCCTAGGAAAGGTAACACCAATTCATCTCGAACAAGACAAGTTGCACAAACTGCCGGATCAGCAAAGCAATGCTCTAACTGTTCGCCTGCTGGAGCTTCCATCCTAGACCAGTTATCGACGAAGGTTTAGGGCCTGGTCAGCCTTGTCATGACATTTAGTTTTTAGGTTGCATTTCCTCCCACTAGGATAAGGCGTGTAACCCCCTCTTTCCCTCCCCCCCCCCCCCCCCCCCCCCACTGCACTCCTCCCGAAGCCGTTGGCACAATGTGGGGTGTCGGGTTTGGTGAGCGCCGCCCAACATTCGGCGCTAACAAAAAGCAGGTAGTACCGTCTACTGTCATAGTCATATTTTACTAAAACCTGACTTGTGTTTATGATTTCGGTGGTTCCAAACATATGATTCTATCATAGTAATAGGAATGGCAGTTTGAACATCTATGGTAAAACACGCTCAGAAAAATTAAAGGGAGACAAACCACGTGAAGTGAATTAGAGTAATAAGGGGGTACATTAAAGTGAATGACAACGGATATACAAACGACAGTGGGTCACGGGTTGGCATGAGATGATCGAGGACTTATGCTGTCATTGGAGGATAAAACGCAGCACACGAGTATGTGACAAATCCAGGTTATCCGTCTGAGTGCACACTTGGCATGTAACCCTCTATACGGGTGGCTCTGTGCTAAGAGGCAAAAGAAGTGCCTGGTGGTTCATGGCGACCGTTAAGAGATGGTGTTTAGTGCAGGAGAGCCTGGTATATAATACCACATACTTCTAGTCTGAGAAAGGAGGTGGGGGAAGTCATTGCTACGTTCTGCTGGATGGAGGAAAAACAGCACACACGTTTATAACGTTTATAACGGGCTCACAGAGCATGCAGGAAAGGTGAAAACAGGCGTGTTTATTGCATAGAGGACTGCTTCAGCTAAAATATCACAGATAGGGAACATGGTTGGATTGTTCACCTCGGACATACTGGTATGTTGGGAAACAAGCAGGCTGACAGACTGGCTGGGCCAGTTCCGCTGGTGGGGTATTGCTATACGATAGTGGCCAAGTGGTTTTGGTGCCTGTCTCGCGCTTCGGGGGTTGTGGGTTCGATTCCGTTCGGTTCACGATAGTAATTTTCTCGGAGACTTTATGGGTCGGCGCTGGATCTACGGAGTTCGTGCTATGTGCGACGATTTAGGCAATCCGCTCTGCTGAAAGAGACCGAGCCATATGGAATAAAACCCTTCGCAATGAAGTAAATCCGTTTGCCTTTTAGACCCTTTTTGTGCACGATAAGGTAGATGTGGTCTGGGCCCTTTGGGATCATGTGCATAATGTGGCAGAACAGATAGATCATCATGGCCTGGGCAGAATGTTGTCACAGCAAGTGGCTAGAGGATCTCGCAGATACACAGTACTCTGAGGAAAGGCGAAACGGACGCATAATCAGACTACAACGAGTACCGTTAATATTGGTACTTTTCACTGATTGTTGAAGATTAGGACAGAGCAAGTATGGACTTATCTGAATTCTGTGATGACGGTTCTTGCCTCAACTCAAATCAAGTGCATACTTATGGCTTTTTTTTTTCCTATACCCCCAAAAATTGATGCATAAAAGTTCTCGTTCTTAGAGTCAGCTCGTACTTTCGGCTGTCTGCATGGGGACAAGTCATGTCATTCCCCGCCCGGTGTTAAACTCATTCTCCATGGAAGCGCTGGTTAAACACGCTATAACAATTACTTACGCAGAGACGCAAGCATTAAAAAGTCAGCTTAAGAAAGTTAAAACATAAAACCTGCATCTAGAGAGAGTTCTGTGCCGCAGTCCAAGGCCCTTGTCAATAAATAACACTAAACCAAAAAAAAAAACAAAAAATTTAAAAGATCCGTTTCTGCAACTATCTCGGAACAGTCTTAACATTTGTTGGGAGGTGCCTTGAAGAGATTAGAACAAGAATGGCTATGGCGAAGGTAGCTTTTTGCAAGATGACAAATATATTGACCAATAAAAAAGATGTAAATTGCAACGAGAAAAAGAATGTTGAAGTGCTACATAGAATCTGTACTTTTGTATGAATGTAAAACGTGGACAATGAGCAGACAAGCTGAAAAACATATAATGGCAGTAGAAATGTGGTTTCTGAGTAAACTGCAAAGAATAACATTAACAGACAACCCAATGAGCATGTCCCCTACAAGAAACAAATAAAAATCTTAAACTGATGAGAGAAATTAGACGTAGACAGTCAACATAATTTTGTATACGATATGAGAAGAAATAAACTAGAGAACTTGGTGACAGCTGGTAAGATTGGAGGGAAGAAAGCAAAGGGAATGCAGAGAAGTAAATATCTGGATATCTTGACCACATGGCATGGTCGGGACAAGAACACAGAGCTGATCCACGACTCTGATAATCGTGTGAGTCGACGAAACATGACCGTCCACGCTAATCGCCTTGGCACATGATGATGATTCTACAAACAACACAACATATTGTATATATTGCCTGGCATATGTCGCTGTATCTCGTCAGGGGATACTACACAAAAAGTCTCTTTAACACTATACAGTTGTGACATTGAAACATTTGACACTGTATTTTGTTTATTTCGATTGCAAGAATTCATTTTTTTTACTTCATTATGTGCTAAACATGTTTCTGTAGTATACACCTGACGTTAAAAGTTAGTTGCATATCCTGTACAGGACGTCGCAGTCAACACCAGCATTTTTGCTGTTGTGATCTCTTGGCAAGTCTACGTTCTGTAGGTTTCCATTGCTTACTGAACCACCAGCACCCACACCATGTCGTAAAAAACCAACGCAAGGTGGTCTGCTGCCAAATCGACCGCAGCGGTGTTTCGAATGCGGGCTTGCGGGACTATGAACTGCAACCGTAAATCCTTCACCACGGAGACGGCATACATCTGAAGAGATATACACGGAAATATGCCAGGCACAAAATTGAGCAACATACAACATATTGTTTGAGTCTTGATTATTCAAATTCACAAAGGGAATAAACATTGTTTTGAATATTGTAAATACACAAATAACACAAGATATCGTAAATAGCCGGCTCCGTGGCAAAGGTACTACAGACTCAGTTCATAATCCCGCGAACCACGTTCGAAACAGCTGTGGGCGATTTGGCAGCAGACCGCCTTGCGTTGGTTTGTTTATGAAATGACTAACTGACCCGGCCCGGCTTCGCCCAGGCCCTGGCGGGGATCAGTCTGTCTGTATGTATGTCTATCTGTCTGTATGTCTGTCTGTCTGTGTTTGGCATTTTCCTGTTCCCATTCCGTAAAAATGGGTTCGAAAATTTTCACGTATCTAAAATAGATCCATTATTTCTACGAAAACTTTGAAGATGCAAAGTTTTTATGACTTTATACCAGACACGACTGCCCTTTCCCGTTCCCGTTGCGGGAAAAATGAGTTCGAAAATTGTCACGTATCTAAAATAGATCCATTATTTTTATGAAAACTTGGAAAATGCCTTATAGATTTAATCATTATATTAAACGCATATGGCTGTAGATAACTACTTTAATCTTTTTATGAAACTTAAGAAAAATACAACAATTATTTAAATTACATAATACTACATGCTACTAAAAGTTATGTCCCTTGATATAACTTTTCTTAAGTTAAGTCCCCTTGTAATATTTTAATTAAATTCAATTGTAATACGTAAATAACTGTTTTTAAACTAACAAACTATACCAGTTGGCTTGGCGGGAATGAGAAGAACATGTGTAGAAAATTTCATCTCAATCGGATGGACCGTTCGCGAACGTATAACAAAGACACAAACAAAGACACACACAAACGTTCTCTTTTATATATATAGATATGGGTGTCGGTCGTTCAGAAAGCAACGGCAAACTACTGAATGTAAACATGCATTGAGATCACAAACAGTCTTAAAAGAGCTGGGGTTGACTGCGACATCCTGTAAAAGGATATGCAACTGACTTTTTATCGTAAATGCGCAAACACAATCAAATACGAACGGTAACACCTTGTGTTTACACAAAAGGCGCACTGAATAAAAGTTTTGAAAAACGTGAGTCCTGATCAAGAAAGCATTTAAACAGCAAAGCGATGTAGTACAGACAAAATACTCAATGAAAGACAAGAGCAAACAGCAACACGCGGTGAATTCAAGTTTTCAAAGAATGATTGTTTTGTTATGTTATTATTAAATCCTGCTTTTCTTCTCCAGCACATCTAGCTTTCTACTCCAGCCTTGAATTGCCTAACAGTTTGGCTTGAAACCTGGGCCTATCATTCTTATTTAATACTTAATTTAAGAATGGAAACCGCTGCACGCTTCTGTCTTCAGGGACAACGTCATCTGTTGGAGTTAGTTGTATGCCCTTTTACAGGATGTTGCAACCAACCCATGTATTCATTGACTGTTTGTAATATACTAGGCAATGTTAGTTTAGTAGTTTGCATTCTGAACGAACGACATCTCATTGCATAACACTGCTTCCAAATCACCGCAGCTGATTGCAACGACTCGGCGTGTCGGAGAATTCTGAAACTGCGCGTCTCACTATCCCTTAAACCCCCAATGCCTTCTAAAGTGACTCGAGCAGATACAACCATCTTTAAATTGATTCACTGCCCAAGAATAATATATCGTCAAATGTGACCTCCCATTTAGACAGAAGGACGATATATCGCCAAGCTAGGTTCAACGTGTTTGTTTTTTTTGTGTGGTTTAGTTTCGCGGTATCTTCCGCAATTGAAATGCCCAGTGAACGGACATTTACACTATAATACCTGTTCCATTGATTGTGCACCATGTTTGGTCTAAACCTACTGTTTGTAAACTGATTAGAGAAATTAGACGTAGACAGTCACCATTTTTGGTCATGTTTTGAGTAGAAATTCGTAAGAAACTGCAATATCGGAAGGTGTGTTTACAGTGGGTACCACGGATGTTGACCGACCACAAAAAAGAGGAACGCATGGGATGGTGTTTGAACCACTTGCTGCTTTACAGAGTGGAGGGTGATGCATTTCTCTTCCGCATAGTGGCAGGTGATGAATCATGGTGTCACCACTTTGAGCCGAGCAGCAAAAGAGAGAGCATGCAATGGAAGCATGCTGGATCACCTAAGCCAAAACAAAAAATTCAAGTTACAGGTTTCCGCTGGTAAGGTTATGCTGAGCGCATTTTTTTTTTTACCATGAAGGGCTATTGTTGGGCGACTTTAAAGAATCTGGTGTCAACATCTACTCTACCCACTACTGGCAAACACTAGACAAGCTGCAAGAAGCCATCAAGAATAAACGACCCGGCATGCTTTCTGGTGGTGTGATTATGTTGCTCGATAATGCTCGTCCGCATGTCGCAAAGATTGTGCAGTAAGCATTTGCAAGGAAGAAGTGGGAAATTCTGCAACATCCAGCCTATAGTCCTGATTTGCTACCATGTGGTTTTCATTTGTTCGGACCTCTAAATAACGTTCTCAAGGGGCAACGATTTCACCTAATGCAGACGTAATGAAAGCGGTAAACACTTTGTTCAGTGATCAACCACAATTCTTTTGTTTACGGACGGTATTCGCCGCCTACCTCAGCAATGGGATGCTTGCTTGAATGCCCATGGCGACTTCTTCTGACCAACCCATCGTGCATAATTCATTCAAAATGATTGCTTTGTTTAATTCTACCACACCTGTTAATGTTTCTTTCATGCTTTTGTAATAAAGTCATTAGAACGGGTTTCAAATGAACGACCCTTATATATATATATATATATATATATATATATATATATATATATATATATATATATATATATATATATATATATATATATATATATATATACATACACAATACTATCGTTTGTTCATCGATAATGTGTATATAATACATATATAATATACAATATACCGGACTGGCTGGGATTGGCTCTAGGTTGTTCATTTCCCCCCAACCCCCACCCCCTCCTCCTCCACAGTGTAGAGATATGCCGTTGCCAACAGACACTATCCAATGTCTAGCTTTAGATATTTCACCGCTAACAGACTCCATCCACTGTCCGGGAGGGATGCAGGAAGAAACCTGTACTAGAGCACCGTGAAGACACAGGGGAAGGTTGGTTAAGACTCATTGTAGCCGAGTGTGAATGCGGAGATGGCACTTAATGATGACATTACATTCACCAAAACGGAGGAAAAACAGCCCAAAAATGACATCGAAGTTAAAACATATTACGCGCTGAAGGAAATAAGAGACAGCAGGATGTGATATAACCAAGGCGGTTTTGCTTGGACAGTCTTCAAAGATAAAAGGTGTAGAAAGATGTCACAGGATCGAGTATTCAATATTGGTATTACTGGAGTTGAGCAAGATCAATGACTGACCACGTTACTAAGCTCTGTAGTTGAACACTGCCCATGAACTACAAGGAACTATGCATTCCACAAATGTCTCATGCGTCACTGTCAGAGACTAGGAGGATCTCCCAAAGTCACACTTGTACATACGTGAAAACAGCAGCAGGCACTTGTAACGGTGATACCCGCCTCCCTGGAGAGAAATCATTGTTGGGTTTCCGTTGGCGGGAGGGATCTGTTTTCAACATAGTGTAACATGATTAACTAAAGTTGTATGGGGGAGGGCAACAAAGTCCGGCTGAATTACAGGGGAACACAACAGCCGAGAACATTCCAGAAAGTGGAAATGTTCAGACAGTGAGCGAGTGATAGGATTTGATTTGGCAGAAATATAGTTTAGTTTAGTTTAGTTTAGTTTAGTTTAGTTTAGTCGTTGGATCAACATCACGGCACACGGTTTAACCCATAAGTGCTGCGTTTTCCTCCTAACTCAAACCTGAGTCTAGAGAAACTCAGCTCAATGCACGAACTCCGTGACATCGGCGAGGATCCTTAAATACTTTGGGTAGATTTTTTAACTCCAAATTTTGCCTGGGCAGCGCCGTTAGGCTACTCTTTTTCGATTTCCAACTGCCAAGGGATTTTTTACGTGCGCAACAATACACACGGGCGTCCAATCTCACTACCCAGAGACCAGGGGAAATTTGATTACTGGAAGTCCAAGTGGTTTTTTTAAATAAATCCCGGTCCTCACCGGGGCCTGAACCCGGGACCTCCAGCACTCGGGGGGGGGGGGGGGGGAATTCCCCCACCAGTTGACAACCACTGCCCTAGAGCAAGCAAAATGGTGCATTTCAGAAAATGAAAAATATCTTATGAAAAACGTCACAACGGTGTATGGTGAATGTAAGAAAGCCAGTCTGAAACGCTATATAGAACCTGTTTTGCTGTATGGCAGTGAATCTTGGAATGTAAATGAACAAATTAGGAGGATTTTGCAAGCAACAAAGATGTGGTTCCTGAGACGAATGTTACGAATTCATTGGATTACCAGAATAACTAACAAGGATTGCCTGAAAGAGGCTAATGAAGCTAGACAATTACAATTGAACAATAAGAATTAGACAAACAGCTTTCTTTGGTCATGTGATGAGAAGAGATGGATTGGAGAACATACTGACGACTGGAAAGATCGAGGGGAAGATAGGCAGTGACAGACCAAGAGAAATGATGCTGGATGGACTGAGTCGGTGACATGGAGGAATATCATCAGCAGAGTTAATCCAGAACACCAAAGACCGATATCTGTGGAGAGACTTGAACGCCAACCTCAGCTGGCAAGGCATTTGAGGATGATGATAATACCCTAAAATTACACATATGTGCCAATGCTTCTCATTATTAGTAACTGAAAATAAAAACTTCCGATTTGTCTAATTCGAATCCAAATCGAAGCTGGGATCGTTTCAAAATGTAACTGAACTTTCAGGTGGACAACCTAAAAAGGGTGCCAGGAGATTAGCTGGGAAGAAAAGACCCTAATACTGACCATGCGCCATTAATCTTATGATGTGGGCTAGCACCATTCACCTAATACCCAACAAGGCGTCAAAGGGGGTTTCTTACTTTTTCTTTTATGTTGCAAATATGATACCCTTTGTAATAGACAAGAATGTAACATAACAATGCGATGCAATAGACAAGAATTTAAGATAACAATGAGATGTATTAGACAAGAATTTAAGATAACAATGAGATGTATTAGACAAGAATTTAAGATAACAATGCGATGTATTAGACAAGAATGTAACATAAAAATGCGACTTTAAAGAGACAAACATACACATATATTGAATACAACTCATAGAAGAAACAGGAAAGACGTAGAAATAAAACAACTAAGACGGTTATGTTGTTGAAACGGCCCTAGGGGTGTCCCCATTGATGGGTATATGTTTGTTAGCTGAAAGGAAGACAAAGTGCTTCTTATAGTTAACTCATCCACTACATTTATTTTTGTTAACTGAAAGGAAGACAATGTGCCACGTATACTTAGCTCACAACACTTCCAGAGCGAACTCCGTGGAAAGAGGAACATAGACTATCGCTATAAATCCAGACAAATGTGAAAGGAATATTTGACAAAGAAGAACAGAATAGTGTACAACGCAAAACAGCCACTCTTAGTTTCCTTGATGGCGAATATACAAATATGAGGAATACCTACAGGAATCAGAGTCTACATAGTGGGGTCGGAACAAAATACTGTTCGTAACGGAGGAGCGGGAGTGTACATAGAATACCCAAATAATACTAGAGACACGGCCAGAGTACCGACAGGAAGGTACTACCATTAATATGATACAGAAATCCAGGCAATCAAGATTAGCAACAGAGAAATTACTAAATACCAGCCATGTTACACAGTCTGTGGTGTTGTTGATAGATGCAACATCAGTACTCGAGGCGCTCGTGTCTGGGAAATTGCCAGTACTACGAAAACTACTTTCTGAACTTGGCAGCCACCGTTAGGTCCACCATACAGTGGATACCATCTCACTCTGGAGTGCCTGGATACGAGAGAGCTGACCGATTAGCTAAGGAAGAGGCAATAGAAGAATAACCTGTTACACATCACCAAACGAAAAGAATTATCAAATCAGTCAGAAAGCCACCAAAATACTACTCAAGACCACTACCACCATATTGACAGACCAGAACAAGTCATTACTCTGCGCCTCAGAACAGGACACAATAGATTACGCAACCACATGTACACAATATTCAAGATTGCCGAATCAGCCATGTACACTTGTGGATTGGCGCCGCATACAGCAGATCACATACTCCAAGACTGTCCAAAATACAGTCGCTTCCTGAACCCACTCTGTCCCACTTGTTACTTTCACCTATTCTGCTATGTCCTATGGTGATTTTGTTTTAAGTGCTTTAAACCTAAGAATTCGTTAGAGTGAGCATTGATTTCCATTCTTTCCATACCCGTTCAATCTCATAAGAGAAATTATAATCAGGGCCCATCCTAGCCTCAGATGAATAATCATATGGCCGAATCAAATATATTTTGGATATTAATTTGAAGGGGATTGTTGTCCAAAGAAGGTAATGAGCAAATAGAACCAGATAAAGTAACAAATACCCGGGACAACAAGAGATGCCTGCACTTATGTGCATATCCCTTACAGGACGTCGCAATCAACTCCCGCAGGATTGGCATGTTTGTGATTTACTAAGCAATTATTTCTTTAATGTTCACAAGTTGACCATGCTTTCTGAACGACCGACGCCTCATACCATTGAAATCAAAGCAAAACTGTTTGCTTTTAAATCGCCCGCAGTGATTTCTAACCCCCCAATTGGTTTGTCCGGGAATTGTGAAGCGCGTTCACTATCCCTAAGCCACACCGCCGACTACTCACTGAGTACATGTTTAAAATATAAGCACACAATATGGGAATACTCAACGCATAAGGTCACTTGTCACAACCACAAAGAGTAAATGTTTAAAATATAAGCACACAACATGGGAATACTCAACGCGTAAGGTCACTTGTCACAACCACAAAGAGTACATGTTTAGAATAAAGCCCACAGCATACTCACCGCATAAGGTCACCTGCCACAGCCACAAAATATCCGAGTCGTTACAGTGTAGTTGAAATTACCATTGCCACGTATGAACACATTCAAATACTTAATTCAGTTTCCAAATAATGAATTATAATACATATGCACCCTTGAAGTGTTACGATATGTCTAAACACAGGAGATTGAGACTGCGCGTGTGAGCACTAGCGAACTCTGAATTCAGTTCCGAAGCAAATTTAGATATGTGCGCCCTTGAAGTCCAAACACAGACAACGTAACTAAAGATGTGATCAGCGATCGCCAGCTAGTCAGTCGATCACCTAGTCAAGTATTCTTCCGACGAAGCAGAAACGAATCGATGACGACTTAACCGCGTCAGTGAGTCTCGGACAACTAACGTTTGACAGGCCTGCGGTTGCTGTTAGCAAACATTTGACAACTATTGCGAACTTTCTAGGCAACTAGCGACCTGTCAACATCCCCTGCAGTTTTGTACTTGTTTCTTAAGCGACCGTTAAGTAAAACACAAGAGGCATATCTGCTACCCACGTTTGGGAGAGAATAGGGTGGTGGGTGACTTGGGGGGTTCATGTCTGCGCGGGTAAGAAAAGGGAACCTGCAACAACGCCATTAAAACTTTACGCTCCTCACAAACCACGCCTCCTGTCAAACTGGTGGCCAATCGACACGTAGTTTAGTTCGGGCTCCTTAGAGTTGTACCCTCAAATCGTAATTACTTCGCACTGGTATGAAAGGCATAGGAATTCGTTTCTCGGCTGAACAGATATTGATAATTACACCTTGTATTACAAAACGCTTGGCGCGGGTTCAGAGCGCCGTGTTTCTTGTATGATCGAGTGAAGACACATTAAAGAATCGCCATCTAGTCGTGGGGGTAGCTTCTCTAGGGCATGGCAGTAGTAATTATATAGAAGAATAGAGGAGAGACGGCTTGTTATCACGGTAGAAGGATACCTGGCTTCTCAACTGCAAAGAATAATATAGGTTTAGTTAACGATAAATCGCTGACACTTCGACACGTTAAATTACACCCTATTTCAATTTTACGTTATATTTACAGTAAGGAACTGTTGCGTGCATGTTAAATATATAGTAATCAAGTGTGAAATATGGGAATTAATGTGTATACACGTATTATAATGCTTTCTCTTTCGTGCCTTCGTTTTATGGCAGTAGACGATTTTTGTGTCACAACAGTGTCAAGCTCTATGCCGGCGGTAGCGTAACTATTGACAGATATTTCAAGTGAGACGAGTCATGATATAGGAACCAGACAACAAAGAGTCTCCCCCCCCCCTCCCCACCCCCCCCCCCCAAATAAAAAAAAACTTGCTGCCTTTTATTAGAAACAAAGTAGCGACTACTGCCTAGCTCATACATTAGCCTTATAAGTCGAGAGGATCAACTTCATTGCACCAGGCGTTATCCCATATGGCTGTGTCTCTTTCCCCAGGACGGCCTGCCGAAAGAGTCGCACAAAGCACGAACTCCATAGCTCCAGCGACTACACCCAGGAGTCTCCGAGAAAAATTCACTCGTGAATCGCAAGACGTAGCTTGGAATCGCAGTCCGAGTCAGACGGCTTGACTGCTTCTCCACGGAGACTCCCGACATAAGAAGACATGAACACAAAGTATAACTAGAAAGCTGGACGTAAAAAGGAGAAACAAACGAACGTTTTGATCAAAGTTTTTATCAAAGAATAAATAAAAAAGAATAATGCTTAGAAAACCAATAAGTAACTCACACGACAGCAAAGTGGGTACTGCACTTGCAAACCGAAACAATGGCCCGAGTTCCATCTTGTAGTCATATAGTAGCCTGGGCTGTGAAACTTAGGCCTTCGCATATTCATTGCATAATGAGGTGGGCTGACAGTTCCCTTTCTCGCTTTCTTTCTGTCGCAGACAATTTCCAGAACATTCTGAAACTATACAGTAATAATTTCATAAGGATGGGTCGACCAGATCTGCGCTAGTCGGAAAAATATCCTACCACTGTCTAGGAATCCAATATGAATCACTGTCTGGGGATTGAAACACGGATAACTGTCTTGATATTTAAACAAGGATCACTGCCTTGATATTTAAACAAGGATCACTGCCTTGATATTTAAACACGGATCACTGTCTTGATATTTAAACACTGATAACTGCCTTGATATTTAAACACGGATAACTGCCTTGATATTTAAACACGGATAACTGCCTTGATATTTAAACACGGATAACTGCCTTGATATTTAAACACGGATCACTGACTGGGGATTGAAACACGGATCACTGTTGGAGGATTGAAACACGGATCACAGTCTAAAGACTGAAACACGGATCACCGTCTTGATGTTTAAACACGGCTCACTGTCTGGGGATGGAATACGGATCACTGACTGGGGATTGAAACATGGATTACTGTTTTGCTGCATCAAAAGTTGATGCCGTGTACTTGGGGAACCTCACACGTTCTAGATAGCTACATCAATGATCTACTAGGAGTTAGAAGTGATATACTAGGAGTTACACGTGATCTACTAGGAGTTACAAGTGATGTACTAAAAGTTGCATGTGATCTACTAGGAGTTACACGTGATGTACTAGAAGTTGCATGTGATCTACTAGGAGTTACACGTGATGTACTAGAAGTTGCATGTGATCTACTAGGAGTTATAAGTGATGTACTATGAGTTACATGTGATCTACTAGGAGTTAGAAGTGATCTACTAGGAGTTGCAAGTGTTGTACTATGAGTTACATGTGATCTACTAGGAGTTATAAGTGATCTACTAGGAGTTATAAGTGATGTACTATGAGTTACATGTGATCTACTAGGAGTTATAAGTGATGTACTATGAGTTACATGTGATCTACTAGGAGTTATAAGTGTTGTACTATGAGTTACATGTGATGTACTAGGAGTTATAAGTGATCTACTAGGAGTTATAAGTGATGTACTATGAGTTACATGTGATCTACTAGGAGTTATAAGTGTTGTACTATGAGTTACATGTGATCTACTAGGAGTTATAAGTGATGTACTATGAGTTACATGTGATCTACTAGGAGTTATAAGTGATGTACTATAGTTATACATGTGATCTACTAGGAGTTATAAGTGATGTAACTATGAGTTACACGTGATCTACTAGGAGTTATAAGTGATGTACTATGAGTTACATGTGGATCTACTAGAGTTATAAGTGATGTACTATGAGTATAACAGTTATCTACTAGGAGTATAGTATGATGCTACTATGAGTTACAGTTATCTACTAGGAGTTATAAGTGATGTACTATGAGTTACTATGTGATCTACTAGGAGTTATAGTGATGTACTATGAGTTACATGTGATCTACTAGGAGGTATAAGTGATGTACTATGAGTTAAATGTGATCTACTAGAGTTACGTTACTAGGAGTTGATAGTGATCTACTAGGGAGTTATAGTGATTAATAGGAGTTATAAGTGATCTACTAGGAGTATAGTGATCTAGCTAGGAGTTATAGTGAGTACTATGGAGTTACATCGTGATCTACTAGGAGTTATAAGTGATGTACTATGAGTTACATGTGATCTACTAGGAGTTATAAGTGATTACTAGGAGTTAAAGTGATCTACTAGGAGTTATAAGTGATTACTAGGAGTTATAAGTGATTACTAGGAGTTAAGTGATTACTAGAGTTAATGTGATCTACTAGGAGTTATAAGTGATCTACTAGGAGTTAAAGTGATTACTATGAGTTAAAGTGATCTACTAGGAGTAAAGTGATGTACTATGAGTTAAAGTGATCTACTAGGAGTTATAAGTGATTACTATGAGTTACATGTGATCTACTAGGGGGTATAAGTGATGTACTAGGAGTTACAAGTGATCTACTAGGAGTTACAAGTGATGTACTGGGTTAAAGTGATCTACTAGGAGTTATAAGTGATCTACTAGGAGTTACAAGTGATCTACTAGGAGTTACAAGTGATCTACTAGGAGTTATAAGTGATCTACTTGGAGTTACATGTGATCTACTGGGAGTTAAAGTGATTACTAGGAGTTATAAGTGATTACTAGGAGTTAAAGTGATCTACTAGGAGTTATAAGTGATCTACTAGGAGTTAAAGTGATCTACTGGGAGTATAAGTGATCTACTAGGAGTTATAAGTGATCTACTAGGAGTTACATGTGATCTACTAGGAGTTATAAGTGATTACTAGGAGTTATAAGTGATCTACTAGGAGTTATAAGTGATGTACTATGAGTTATAAGTGATCTACTAGGAGTTAAAGTGATGTATATGAGTTACATGTGATCTACTAGGAGTTAAAAGTGATTACTATGATTTATAAGTGATCTACTAGGAGTTATAAGTGATTACTATGAGTTAAAGTGATCTACTAGGAGTTATAAGTGATCTACTAGGAGTTAAAGTGATCTACTAGGGGGTATAAGTGATGTACTATGGAGTAAAAGTGATCTACTAGGAGTTACAAGTGATTACTAGGAGTTATAAGTGATCTACTAGGAGTTATAAGTGATTACTAGAGTTAAAGTGATTACTAGGAGTTAAAGTGATCTACTAGGAGTTATAAGGATGGTCCCTATGAGTTACATGTGATCTACTAGGAGTTATAAGTGCTGTACTATGAGTTATACATGTGATCTACTAGGAGTTATAATGTGATCTTTACTATGAGTTACAATGTGATTCTACTAGGAGTTATAAGTGATGTACTATGAGTTACATTTGATCTTACTAGGAGTTATAAGTGATTCTACTAGGAGTTATAAGTGATCTACTATGAGTATAAGTTATGTACTATGAGTACATGTGATCTACTAGGAGTTACACGGATCGTACTATGAGTATAATGTGATGTACTATGAGTTACATGTGATCTACTAGGAGTTATAAGTGATGTACTATGAGTTACAATGTGATCTACTAGGAGTATAAGTGATGTACTATGAGATTACATGTGATCTACTAGGAGTTATAAGTGATGTTACTATGAGTTAAAGTGGATCTACTAGGAGTTATAAGTGATGTACTATGAGTTACATGTGATCTCCTAGGAGTTATAAGTGATGTACTATGAGTTACATGTGATCTACTAGGAGTCTATAAGTGATTACTAGGAGTTATAAGTGATCTACTAGGAGTTATAAGTGATCTACTAGGAGTTATAAGTGATGTACTAGGAGTTATAAGTGATCTACTAGGAGGTATAAGTGATCTACTAGGAGTTATAAGTGATGTACTATGAGTTACATGTGATCTACTAGGAGTTATAAGTGATGTACTATGAGTTATAATGTGATCTACTAGGATGTATAAGTGATTGTACTATGAGTTACATGTGATCTACTAGAGTATAATTGATCTTACTAGGAGGTTATAAGTGATCGTACTATGAGTTATAAGTGATCTACTAGGAGTATATAGTGATGTACTATGAGTTTATAAGTGATCTACTAGGAGTTATAAGTGATGTTACTATGAGTTACAGTGATCTACTAGGAGGTATAAGTGATGTACTAGGAGTTATAAGTGATTACTAGGAGTTACAGTGATGTACTAGGAGTTATAAGGTGATTACTAGGAGGTATAAGTGATTGTACTAGGAGTTATAATTGATTCTACTAGGAGTTAAAGTGATGTACTAGGAGTTACAAGTGATCTACTAGGAGTTATAAGTGATGTACTAGGAGTTTAAGTGATTACTAGGAGTTAAAGTGATCTACTAGAGTTATAAGTGATTACTAGGAGTTAAAGTGATTACTAGGAGTTATAAGTGATCTACTAGGAGTTATAAGTGATGTACTATGAGTTACATGTGATCTACTAGGAGTTATAAGTGATGTACTATGAGTTACATGTGATCTACTAGGAGTTATAAGTGATGTACTATGAGTTACAAGTGATCTACTAGGAGTTATAAGTGATGTACTATGAGTTACATGTGATCTACTAGGAGTTATAAGTGATGTACTAGGAGTTACAAGTGATCTACTAGGAGTTACAAGTGATGTACTAATTATGTACTAGGAGTTACATGTGATCTACTAGGAGTTATAAGTGATGTACTATGAGTTATAAGTGATCTACTAGGAGTTAGAAGTGATGTACTAGGAGTTACAAGTGATGTACTAGGAGGTATAAGTGATGTACTAGGAGTTATAAGTGATCTACTAGGAGTTATAAGTGATGTACTAGAAGTTATAAGTGATGTACTAGGAGTTATAAGTGATGTACTATGAGTTACATGTGATCTACTAGGAGTTATAAGTGATGTACTATGAGTTATAAGTGATCTACTATGAGTTACATGTGATCTACTAGGAGTTATAAGTGATCTACTAGGAGTTATAAGTGATCTACTAGGAGTTATAAGTGATGTACTATGAGTTACATGTGATCTACTAGGAGTTATAAGTGATCTACTAGGAGTTATAAGTGATGTACTAGGAGTTATAAGTGATCTACTAGGAGGTATAAGTGATGTACTATGAGTTACATGTGATCTACTAGGAGTTATAAGTGATCTACTATGAGTTATAAGTGATCTACTAGGAGTTATAAGTGATGTACTATGAGTTACATGTGATCTACTAGGAGTTATAAGTGATCTACTAGGAGTTATAAGTGATCTACTAGGAGGTATAAGTGATGTACTATGAGTTACATGTGATCTACTAGGAGTTATAAGTGATGTACTATGAGTTATAAGTGATCTACTATGAGTTACATGTGATCTACTAGGAGTTATAAGTGATCTACTAGGAGTTATAAGTGATCTACTAGGAGTTATAAGTGATCTACTAGGAGTTATAAGTGATGTACTAGGAGTTATAAGTGATCTACTAGGAGGTATAAGTGATGTACTATGAGTTACATGTGATCTACTAGGAGGTATAAGTGATGTACTATGAGTTATAAGTGATGTACTATGAGTTATAAGTGATGTACTATGAGTTATAAGTGATGTACTATGAGTTATAAGTGATGTACTATGAGTTATAAGTGATGTACTATGAGTTATAAGTGATGTACTATGAGTTATAAGTGATCTACTAGGAGTTATAAGTGATCTACTAGGAGTTATAAGTGATCTACTAGGAGTTATAAGTGATCTACTAGGAGTTATAAGTGATCTACTAGGAGTTATAAGTGATGTACTATGAGTTACAAGTGATCTACTAGGAGTTACAAGTGATGTACTAGGAGTTATAAGTGATGTACTATGAGTTATAAGTGATCTACTAGGAGTTATAAGTGATCTACTAGGAGTTATAAGTGATCTACTAGGAGTTATAAGTGATGTACTATGAGTTACATGTGATCTACTAGGAGTTATAAGTGATGTACTATGAGTTACATGTGATCTACTAGGAGTTATAAGTGATCTACTAGGAGTTATAAGTGATGTACTAGGAGTTATAAGTGATCTACTAGGAGGTATAAGTGATCTACTAGGAGGTATAAGTGATGTACTATGAGTTACATGTGATCTACTAGGAGTTATAAGTGATCTACTAGGAGTTATAAGTGATGTACTAGGAGTTATAAGTGATCTACTAGGAGGTATAAGTGATGTACTATGAGTTACATGTGATCTACTAGGAGTTATAAGTGATCTACTATGAGTTACTAAGTGATGTACTATGAGTTACATGTGATCTACTAGGAGTTACAATGTGATCTACTAGGAGTTAAAGTGATCTACTAGGAGTTATAAGTGATTACTGGGAGTTAAATGATCTACTAGGAGTTATAAGTGATTACTAGGAGTTAAAAGTGATCTACTAGGAGTTATAAGTGATCTACTAGGAGTTATAAGTGATTACTAGGAGTTATAAGTGATCTACTAGGAGTTACAAGTGATGTACTATGAGTTACATGTGATCTACTAGGAGTTATAAGTGATCTACTAGGAGTTATAAGTGATGTACTATGAGTTACATGTGATCTACTAGGAGTTATAAGTGATCTACTATGAGTTACATGTGATCTACTAGGAGTTATAAGTGATTACTAGGAGTTAAAAGTGATGTACTAGGAGTTAAAAGTGATTACTAGGAGAAAAGGGGTTTTGGTTTTAAATTACTAGGAGAAAGTGTTTAAAGGAGAAGTGATTACTAGGAGTTAAGTGATCTACTAGGAGTTAAAGTGTTTGGATTTAAGATCTACTGGATTTACGTTCTAT